>JAOTRH010164041.1:0-12714 GCA_034768845.1 Heliamphora exappendiculata
TATATTATCACAGTCATCAATAAAGTGAGATACTTCATATTTTTTTAATCTCATTTTTATTAAAATATGTGATTAAAAATATTATAAAAAAATCTACTTTAAACACCCGATACCCATTCCTCATCTCCAAAAAAAAACCCCAGCGACACCAACTGGCTACATAGGGCCGTTCTTCCCCCGAGCGCCGTTCTTCAACCGCCCGTCTTCTACCGCGTGCGCCGTTCGTCTCCTCTCCCACCGTCGTGTGCGCCGTTCGTCTCCTCTTCCACCGCCGCTTCATTTCATTCGTCTTCCACCGTCTTCATCGATCTAGGTTGTTCCTCTCTCTCTCTCTCTCTCTCTCTATGTATATATATATATATATATATATATCATATTACTAGTTACTACTATATAAGTGCCTTAACTTAGTTGAACAGTGTTTTGTGGCTTACATTTTACTTTCCCATAATACCCTGCTGATGTCTGCTCCAATTTGTTCCTTCGTTTTGGCCGAATATGCGTTTTCTGTTCTGGCTTTCAACGTCATTTGGTGTATTCATAGGTCTGATATTGTCACTCTTTGGGTTCGATTTGGTAGCTTCTGAAATTCAATTGTTTTCGTAGGCTTTGTTAGGTTTTCATTTGTTTTCTTTTCATCTCTGAGTTTTATTCAGTTGCGATTATGCTTTTTGTACATCTCTCTCTCTGGGTTTTGTTGCTCATATTGGAATTTATTGTTTATGGCGCATTACCTGATTTGTACTTCTGCTTAAAATATGATTTTGCCCTTTAATATGTTGTGCAACCTTTTCAATCTGATTTGTAATTCCTCAATGAAAGAATGATCCAGTGAAGGAAGTATCACGTTTCCAAATATATCCCTATTTTTCTCTTAGCTTTTTTTTGTTGCTCAAATGTTACATAGCAATAACCTCAATTTCACTTAAATGCACATATTCAGTAAAGAACATATAGTTTAGTAGCATTTTGATGTTCATCTACATTGCAGGCACTTGAGAAATTATGTGGTAGTTGAAAACAAAGGTCACCAGGTAATTAACTAATGTCAGATGTCATTTTAAAACCTTCAATTTGTTGCAATGCTATCAGTTCGCGACACTATCGTACACAGGTTGCTAATTATACAGATGAACAACCTGTTTGAATGCTTATGCAATTCAGTTTGAAGTTTTGTTGGCTAACTTCGTTTTTTTTTGGTTTCTTTTTGGGTGGGCAGCACATTAAGTTGGTTTCAGCTTGTGATGGAAATTGACTTGGTTTCTAGCAAAGGAGGAAAAGCTATCTTAACCTGATTTCTCCAACATGACACTTGGTTTTCCTTTATGCTATTTTTAACCTGATTTCTCCAACATGACACTTGGTTTTCCTTTATGCTATTTTGACTGTTACAGTTTTGTTATTTCCTATTTTCCTCCACATGTTATTCATTTTTTGCACCATGTTCATTGATAATTTGATAAGTTTCTTAATACATTTGTTTCCAAGATAGAAGGATTTCTTACTTGTCTTGTTGTATTTTTATATTCATGTACTTGAGCACCTGTGAACAACACGACCCAATATCTACACTATTAACTGGCTTCACAAACAAGTTAGAAATCTTGAGATCTAAAATTTGCAAATTTAACAATTTAGAGGAGAAAGGACCAATAGGATAAAAATACATTGCTTTCATTTTATCATTGAATCACAAGTTCTGCTTTCTTTTTCTTTTTTATACTTAGTGAGATGATGATTCTTGTGCGATTAAGTAACGGACATGTGTGCCCAATTGTCCTAACAGTGTCAAATTTTAACAATAATAATAGGACACATCTAGACAAGTTCAATACGTGTCACAGTCAAGGTCAATGTCCGACACATCTCCAACAAAGATGCATCACCCTTTTCAAAATATCTGTACTTCTTAGAATCAGCTTTTCTTTTCGTAACATAATGTTTTAGGTGTTCTTGTATATTTTTCCTTGAATTTCTTTCCCTATTTTGTTTGAACTATTTTTCTGGAGCCAATGTTTTACACAATTAATGGGAGGTTTTTTTACTAAATTAAGGGAAATATAAAGTTGATTTCTTGGGTTGGTGATGGAAGCTTACATCTCTTTTTAATCATTTTTTCCCTCTTCTTTTGCAGGTTGAGGAGAAAATGAGGGTGCTACATGAAAGGAAATGCTATAAGCAAAAGCGTTTTGACAAAAGAGGTGCTGAGGCTCACAAAGTTGTTGCAACAAGAGCTCAGGTCAGGAGTTTCTCCACAAAAATAAGAAATGCAATTCAGGTGGTTCATAAGATCTCTATGAATAAAAATAAATTGAGGGATGAAGACTTGCGGCCACAATTGAATGAATTTATTCAAAGGTGCCTGATTCTATAATTTGGGTTCGGTCAAAGATGTGTTCCAACGCCTGAGTTATTTGGTTTGCCTATAATTTGTCAATGTAGTTTATTTTGGCTTTTGCAGCAAATTCATTTTACGAACCTACTAAATTGGGAACTTTTCATGTGCTTGTGGTAGCTCTTTCTGGGATTATGGATCTCTTATCAACCACGTACCCCCAACTCTCTTCCCTGTTTTGGCTAATGTTACTTTTGTGAGCATGTGAATATAATGAACTGTGTATTATGATTGTTTGAGCTGTATATTCTTGGCATGCTGTACATAAAATGTTTATGAGACCTACATCATGTATGGACTTTTGTATGACATTTACCTATTACCGATTTATATGTTTTATTTTGTATGCTTAGCAGGTTATGGAGGCTTGGGGTATGGCAGGGAGTTTAGATCGTGTCGGCCGATTACTGAGTAGCCAGAGTATAATTTGATCTTTCATCCTCTCCATCTTGTATTAAAAGTTAATCTTATATTAAAACATAAGTAGATGGTGATTAAACTTTATTTTTGCATAAACTGTTATGTATGCTAAATATGCCAGATTTGATGCTAGACCAGATTATGGTATTTTGTTTTAATGATGATTTTGAGATAATACTTTGACTTGTGCTTGTGTAATTGTTGAAGGTTTTGTTGTTCTCTTAGGTTTCTATTAGAGCTGTATCACCGTGAAGATTCTCTCAACTTATTACTCTTAGGTAGACACCAAAACCTAGAGCATCACTTGCATTCATGTACGTATTCCAGTGCATAATTTTTTTTGGTTTGTATATACATATTAGGAGATTATTAATTTTATGAGTTCAAGATTGTTTGCTCATTGTTCCTTGATGTGCATTCCTCCGATGTGCATTCCTCCTGTGTTTTTGTGTGGAAATTTTATCAGAGATTATTAATTTCATGTGTCTGTACCTTCGAGGGGAATGTTAATTGTTAATAATCTTGTTAACTGATCAGTCACTTGTGCATTTTGTATTGCTTTCTCTTTGTTTATAATTTAGAGTTATTGGATATTATTTATTGTGTTTGTTCCTTTAAGGGTATTGTGGTTGTTTTTTTTTTCCAAACTGATATTGCTTATGTGTTTTTCTGTCAATTGGCTTTTAATATTTTAGGTTGTCACAAGACTCACTACCAATAATTTAAAGATGCTTACGCTTTATAATAAGTTGTCATCTAATGATTTGTTACTTACATGAATTTTGTATTTTACAGTTCTAAAATCTAACCAGAGATTGTTGATAGTAGAACTAATTCTAGCTTCATTCTAAACTTAACAACGTGATAGTTTACTATCTTTTACATTCTCTAACTTTTTTATTTTTTATAACTTATTATTTTTTTTTTGTTTTTGCTAAATGCAGTTGTGTGAATTGGACTCGTGATTGGTACGTAAAAGTACTGATTTTATTTTGCAAAATACACTATGTTAAGTTTTAAAAATATATTTAATAAATTATTTTTTAGTATTTTTGTCATCAGCATTATCAAGAGTAACTTAGAAGAGAAAATAGTGTAAAACGGAACAAAACAGAGAAAATGGATAAAATGGAAATTTTCATAAAAGTTGTGTCTAGATGGACGAATCTAGTGTCCTAATTGTAAAAGAAAATAATCTATTATCAAAAAAGTTTAGTCTCTAAATTAGAAGTGTTCACTATATATAATAATTTCAAGAATATAGCAAAACTCTAATGGGCCTTTATAGCTAACGGGCCTATGTAGAGATATAATATACACACATCATAATATCACTAACACTCCCCCTGCTGGAGTATAGATATTAATCATGCCTAGCTTGTTATAAATATAATGAACTCGGGGACTCACTAATGACTTAGTAAAGATATCAGTGAGTTGTTCTGTTGTCTTCACATGACTCAAGGATATAATACTTTTCTGATACTTTTCATGGATAAAATGACAGTCAACTTTAATATGCTTTGTCCTCTCGTGAAGTACTGGGTTATTAGCGATATGCATAACAACTTGGTTATCACACCACAACCTTGTAGAGTCTGTCATAGGTATGCCAATTTCTTCTAGGAGTTGTTGTGTTTATATAACCTCAGTAGTTGCCATTCTCATGGCTCGGTACTCAAATTCAGCACTCGATCTCACTACAATGTCTTGTTTCTTGCTTCTCCAAGAAATATAGAGTATCATGAGGTCGATCGCCTATCATTAGGAGATTTCGCCCAATATGCATCTGAATATCCTTCCAGGTTGAGGTGTTCATGATTCTCGAAAATCAGTCTTTTACCAGAATTAGCTTTCAAATATCTCAATATACGAAGTACCACTTGTCAATGATTTGTTCTTGGAGTCTTCATGAACTGACTCACCACACTTACCGCAAAGGCAATGTCTGGACGTGTCATGGTGGTGAGATTATTCAATTTTTTCACTAGCTATCTATATCTATCTGGATGAGAGAACAACTTACTATCATCGTCTTTGTCCAACTTTTGACTTGGATCCATAGGAGTTGTACTGTCTCTGCTCCCCTGAAACCTTGTCTCAAATAGAATGTCAAACACATATTTTCGTTGGGAGAGAAAGATACCATCTTTCTTTTATGCTACTTCCATGTCAAGAAAGTACTTTAGGGCCTCAAAATCTTTTGGTTTGGAACTGGCTCTGTAGGAAGGTATTCAGATTACTAATCCTAGCAATGTCATCTCTTGTAATCACAATGTCATCAACATACACAACTAGCAGAAGAAATTCATGCCCCGAGCGACGGTAAAAGATACTAAGATAATTTCTACATTGGTGCAAGCCAAACATCTGAGCCACCTAACTAAATCGACCAAACCAAGCCCATGGGGACTGTTTAAGGCCATAAAGGGAGCGTTTGAGGCGACATACTTTCCCATGCTCCCCATGAGCAACAAACTCCGGAGGTTGCTCAATGTAAACTTTCTCCTATAGATCGCCATGTAAGAAAGCATTCTTGACGTTGAGCTGATGCAAGGGCTAGCCGCGGGTAGCAGCTAAAGAAATGAGCAAACGGACAGACGTCATCTTAGCTACGGGCGAGAAGGTATCAAAGTAATCCACGCCATAAGTCTAAGCATAACTCTTGGCCACCAAGCGAGCCTTCAACCGGGCCAACGAACCATCAGGGTTGACCTTAATAGTGTAGATCCACTTGCAGCCAATAGCGTGCTTATTGGGAGGAAGGGGAACGAGCTCCCAAGTCTGATTATATTCAAAGCTGCCATTTCTTCTTCCATAGCCTGGCACCAGCCAGAATCAATGACAGTCTCTTGTAATGTCCTGGGAAGAGACAGAATCTAGGGTGGAAATTAAACGCTGAGTAGATGTAGAAAGTCCCTTGTAGGATTACACATAAAGAGGATTGTCACGATATTGGCGATAACTCTTACGATGAGCAATAGGAGTAGTATTTACAGTCTCAGGTGAGGATGAACTGGGATCCGATGACGGGATGACTGACTCGGTAGAGGTTGCGGGAGCAGGCTCACCATCTTGTAGAAATTCTGAACTAGGAGCTGGAGTCTGCACTGAAGTAATACGATATAGCAAGAAATCAGTATCCATAGGGGATGGAGTAGGATGAGACTAGACAAAAGGCGATTAGTAAGGTTGTGACTCGACAAAGGTAACGTCACAAGACATCACAAACCGACCAAGATCAGGAGAATAACGCCGATATCCCTTTTGAGTTCGGGAATACCCAAGGAAGAGACACTTCAAAACTCGAGCATCTAATTTGAAAATGGAGGGTCAAGTGTCACGAACATAACAAACACAGCCAAAGACCCGAAGTGGAAGGGAAAAGAGACCGATTGGGAAAAAGGACTGAGTGTGGGGTCTGGCCTTGGAGAACAGTGGATGAGATCCGATTGATGAGGTAATAGGCCATAAGTACAGCTTCACTCCAGAATTGTTTTGGGACCTGCATATGGAACATAATGGCACAAGTCACCTCGAGAAGGTGACGGTTCTTCCTTTTTGCAACATCATTTTGTTGTGGTGTATCGGGGCAGGATGACTGATGAATGATACCGTGTTGTGTAAGATATGTGGACAAATGATTGGAAAAGTACTCTCCACCGTTGTCGCTGCGTAGGCATCGGATGGTAGTATTAAATTGAGTCTTCACTTCCGCACATAATGATGTAAAGATGGAACATAATTTAGACTTGTGCTTCATGAAATATAAAAAGGTAATTCTAGAATAACCATCCACAAAAGATATAAAATAACGAAAGCCCAAAGTTGAAATCACAGGACAAGGACCCCACACATCTTAATGAACAATCTCAAAAGGGGAACTAGCTCTTTTATTGATTCTCGGGTAATATGGCACACACAGGTGCTTTGCAAACTGACACGATTCACAATTAAATAGGGAAACGGACTTCAAATTTGGATACAAAACTCTAAGACTAGACACTAAGGGATGACTAAGACGACAATGAACATCAAAATAAGATGTAGATATACTAGAGCAAGGTACAGGGCCAGGAACCTCATCCAAGATGTAGACTCCTCCTTCCACGCGACCCCTACCAATAGTCTTCCTGGTCGTAAGATCTTGAAACACATAATAATCAGGATAAAATGAGACCGAGCATTGCAATTTCTTAGTAATCTGGCTAACAGACATTAAATTGAAAGGTGGACTCGAGATGTGTAGAATAGAAGTGAGAGGAAGCATAGGTGTAGGGTTCATTGAACCACGACCTTTAATCAGAACAGATGATCCATTAGCCACAGTGACTGAAGTGGAGTTACCAAAGGGCCGATAAGAAGATAAAATACCTACAGTACCAGTCATGTGGTTGGATGCATCAGAGTCGATGACCTAGGTAGGAGTAGAAGTGGCAGTGAATGTTGTAGGGTTACCTATTTGACCAAAAGTGGCTGTAGGCTGTGGTCGTGAATTAGTCAGCTGAAACTGAGTAAAGCGTGCATATTCCTCATTCGTCATCTCCACAACTTTCTTTTCTGGTTGGTGGATTGTTACCGAATCAGTGGCAGCATTAGCAGTATAAGACGACCTAGATCCTGGTCAGTCGTTTAACTTCCAATAGTTCCTTTGAATATGACCTGTAGCTCCACAGTGGTGACACACTCTCGTATAATGCCCACCATCACGGCCAGAACCACGACCACCACATCTGCCTCCCCCTCGCCCACGACCTCCAGTAGTAGTCACAGGAGCAGATTTATCAGATGGGTCAGATAATGGAGCTCGGGTGGTGTCCTCACGAGTAACCCGTAAAACTCATTGAAACATGTCCGAGATTGTAGGAACCTCAGGACTGGCAAGGATCTGTGAGCGAGCGGATGAGAGTTCAGGATCCAAGCTTGCAAGAAACCAGATAACACCAAGCTGCTCCCGTTGCTCTTGCATTTTTCTCACATCAGTGGTCAAGGGCATAAGAGTGGTAAACTCATCATAGAGGGTCTTAAATTCAGCAAAGTAATCGTTGAGAGATTGCCCTTGTTGATTGAGTTTGAAGAAGCCTTTCAAGACATCAAACAAGTGAGAGAAGTTATTGGTGTTGGAGTATAAGAGATCCAGAGAGTCTCATAACTCCTTGACAGTATTGGCGTTGCTTACCAATACTTTGACTTTTCTATCCATGGAATTAAGGAGTTGAGAGAAAATCCTTGCGTCCTCCTGTAACCAGCCATCGAAAACTGCAGACTTAGAATCTGGGGGGTTATCCTTCAAGAGCCTCTCCTTCCCTTGGCCCCCAAGGGTCATTAAGACCGTCTTTCTCCACATTGGAAAGTTAGTACCATCAAGTTTTTCATCCACAAGTCGTGAGGATGAAGAAATAATCTCTGTAACACTGTCCTGTGAGCCTTTGGAGAGGCTAGATCCACTGGACAGGGTTCCCCCAGTCATTGCAATATGTCACAAAAATCAATAAATAAATCCTCTTGAGTTGCAACAGTGATCTTGTTAACAGTAACACAAATGGATAGTCTCTCAGGCCAAACAATAGCCGAACAGTAACCAAACAATAACCGAACTGTCCTCTTGAGTTGCAACAGTAATCTTGTTAACAGTAACACAAATTGATAGTCTCGCCAAACAATAGCCGAACAATAACCAAACAGTAGTTGAACAGGAGAATTGATAATCTCTCTGTCGACGCCAACCGAAACCCTTGCCGAACCCTTGCCGACTTCACTTGACCCTCGTCGAACCCTTGCCGACTGTCAAACACTTCAGTAGAATCCCTTGCCGACCACCGAAACCCTTCACTAGACCCTTACCGACCTCACTGGACCCTCGTTGAACCCTTTAGAAGAAACTAGAGCCGTTGTCGACTCATGTGGAATAGACCAGAGGCGTCGTCGACCCCTTTAGAAGGAAGCAGAGGCGCCGTCGACCCTTTTAGAACCAACCCTAAGTGTCGTCGATCCCTTGGGAACAAACCCTAGCCGCCGTCAATCCCTTTCGATCAAACCAGAGAGTTCGTCGACCTTCGAAATCCCAAGAATGGGACTTGTTGACGCTGGAACTGCAAGCACAAGCCTTGCTGACCACCGAAAGCTCAGGAATAGGGCTTGCCGACCACTGAAAACTCAAGAACAGGCCTTGCCGATGCCGGAACGACAAAAAGATAGGTTAGGGTTTTGTTCCAAAGGGTTTTGCTTAACCTAGCTCTGATACCATGTAAAAGAGAATAATCTATTATCAAAAAAGCTTAGCCTCTCAATTAGAGAGGTTCACTATATATAATAATTATAAGGATACAGCAAAATCCTAATGAGTCCTTATAGCTAACGTGCCTATGTACAGATATAATATACACACATCTCATAATATCACTAACACTGACGAAATTGGTCTAGTAAGAATTGCATCCGGACGAAAAAGTTTCCGTGATGATTATGTCCTAACGAACATTCGGACAAAATATTGACAAAAAGAAATGCGTTCGAATAGAAGAGTCTAGTGTTAGGACAAAGCATAAAAGCGTCTAGACGAAACATTTGACGTTCAAACGGTGCGCGTAAGAAGAGTTGCACCTGGAGATTGAATTGTGGCAGAAACCTTACTTATAAATAGGTGATTTGGGCTCATTAACCAGGGATCTCTGTTTTTTGGAAGACAAAATATTGAGGGAAGTTAGGAGGCCAATCTGGAAGACTCCGAATGTGTCAAAAAGCTGAAAATGGAGACTCGAGGTTTTGTTTTATTCAACTTTTCAAACTTTCTAGGTGCAACATGAGCGGTCAAGTTTTTTTTGTTCTTAAGGGATGATGAATCTCTACTTCATTATTTTTATGAGTAGTTTAAACTCGTTTTTTTATTCTTTATTTTAGATTCAATTCGTTGTATGATTTGAGACGCTGACGTTTTGATCAATAAGTTTTTAATTTGATTATCTAGTTTCGTTTTTATTTTTAGTGATTGTGAAAACGAGATTATACAATTGTTATATATGTGTTTCGATATCTAAATATGAGATACTCTATACTTTGTTAGGCTGGATCGTGTTCCGAACAATTCGTGCCAAAAGCTTAAATAGAGTATGTTAGGTTTGGATTCAAGCTTATCTTCTTAATAATTTTTATCGGTCTTGTAGTTGCGATAGAATTGGATTGAATTGAATAAGGATAAAATAGAGTTTGAATGAAACTAAAAGTTACTGGCTAGAGAGGATTCTAAACCCTTAAGAATTTCTTTCCCTCTTGAATTCTAAAATTTTGATTTATTAGCTTTCTAATTTAATTAGAATTATAATTTAAATTAAACTCTTTTCTTAAAGAAAATAATTAATAAAATATTTATAAATGAATCATAATCGCATTTAAATTACTGTGGACGATATCTAGACGTTAGCCACTATCTTACGAGTTAGTAGCTAAAATAAAATTTTAAATAATTATTTTTGGTACAGTATGATACGAACTAATTTTTGGCGTCGTTGCCGAGGATTTAATTACTGCCACAATTTATTTATTAAATATTTTTATTTTTGATTTTCTAGTTCTTATAATACTGGAGTGAGTTATAATCTTTCATTTTTTAGGTTCTTCGAAGATTGATGACGGTAAGAGTTTAGAACAAATATGCGCAAAGACAAGCAAAAGGATCATCTCTGTTCACGCACTATGAGTTTTAATTTATCTTTGTTTGCAATCACAGAAAACTAAATTTAGGAGGCTTGTGGCTCATTCCCAGTATTTCTTTTGTGCATACTCGGCCTTCGATATACCTATATAGTTTTAGCTCTCATTGACCCTGAAATTGAACACATTTTTTGGACGGCCCAACGAGCTTTACTCACGCTACACATCGCACCTACTACCATGGCTGACCAACAACCCACAAGTCAAATATCTGATTGAGTACTTCACTCATTCGGAGCATTCGGAGTATGTGCCACGTTCTTGTCTCTAGCTCCTGTGATAGGAGTCACGCACTATGAAATGAAATCTAACATAATTAAAATGCTCTCATCTTTCTATGAATTTAGTAATGAGGACCTGTACAAACACATAGATGAATTTCTAGAAGTTTGTTAAACAGTCAAAATTAGTAATTTCTTTAACGAGGCCCTTAAAATGAAACTGTTCTCGTTCTCCCTTAAAGATAAAGCCAAACACTAGCTTAACTTTTTAGATTCGAACACGATCACCACTTGGGCTAAACTGCAACAGGAATTCCTAAAAAAGTATTTTCCTATACGCAATACCAACCAAATTAAACGCGCTATCACGAGTTTCACTCAACTCGACGGTGAAACCTTCTACGAGAGTTGAGAACGCTTTAAGGATTTTATTAGAGCCGGTCCTCATCATTAGGTGCTCAAATGACAACTAGTGTAGTGTTTCTATAACGGGTTGACACCTCAACACCGTTAGTTTGTTGACGCGTTTTGTGGTGGAACTTTCATGTTGAAAAATGAGAATGAGGCCTAGAGGCTTTTTGAAAGCTTGAGCAAAAACTCTCAACACCAAAGCTTCACTTCTCGCACCGATCGGTCTATAGTCTCTTTCACCTCAAAATCCCGAGGCATATATTAGATTTCGCAGACTCCCGATCTAGTTGCCACCTTGACACAAACCTTGAGTCAACTTCTGTCCAATGGTTCAGCTGCAACACCTGCTGCTCCATTCCTTGCCTTTTCAAGCCCATATGCATTGTGCGCAAGTTGGGCCCACTTTGTATTTGATTGTTCATCTGCTGCGCAATACCCTGAGTTTGTGCAAGAATAGGTCAATGCAGCCCAGGGTTTGTCCCGTTCGGGTAACGATCCTTTTTCGAATACCTATAACTTGGGCTAGAGGAATCACCCGAACTTCTCTTGACAACAACCCAATCAGGAAAACTTACTGGCACCACCCCCAAGGTTGGCCTTTCCTCCAGAATATAGTCTGCCATCGTATCCACCTCCTATCCATCAAACCGCACCTCTTCTCCATCAAACTGCACCTCCACCACCATCTTGAAACACTGCGTTTGAGGACATGGTGTTGAAAGCTTTGTAAGAACTTGATACAAGAAATCAGCTATTGAGCTCTCATTCTTAGTCTATCGTAAAGCTCGAGACACTAGTAGGCCAGCTAGCTGGTGCTATGAGCCGACGAGAGGACGACAAACTCCCCAGTTAATTAGTAACTAATTCTCAAGGTGAGTTTGCCGTAGAGTTAGCCAACTTCTTCCAGTGGCTTCCATGAGCAGGCTCAGGTAGTCATTACCTTGAGGAATGGGCAAGAGCTTGAGATCGAGAAACCTGCACCACCCATAGTCTCTAGTGATCTGGGGCCATCTGATGGCTTCAAGATCGACCCGTCTTTCTCATGTCCTGCGCCATCAGCACGAGCTGACACACATTCGTTTCCTTCTGCAGCCTCCCACGAGCCACTGATGGCTCCTATTCTGCCTCAATTCGATCCTCGTGCTCTTTTTCCTACTCGCCTTACTAGGCTGCCACCTTTTGAAAAAAGGGGAGCCGCACTTGAAGATATGCTTGATTTCTTCAAGCAAGTCAAGATTAATCTCCCACTCCTTGATGCCATAAAGTAGGTTTCTTCTTATGCTAAATTTTTAAAAGATCTTTGCATCAAAAAGCGTAAATCTAGAACCAACATTCCAAAGAAAGTCCTCACCGAGTAATAGGGATGGCAATTTCTCCCGCCCTGCCCCCGTTCTCGCCCCGCTTTGTAGGATTTTTCTCGCCTCCGATAACAAACGGGGTGGGGACGGTATTTGCACTTCCCGCCCCATTTTTTTTCACTCCGCCCCCGATTACGTAAAATAAATATTTTTTAAATATTAATATATGTATAAAATATATATTTTATAAATATAATAA
>JAOTRH010164052.1:0-44270 GCA_034768845.1 Heliamphora exappendiculata
ACAAGTTGAATATATATATATATATATATATATATATATATATAACACAGACTGTAACAGATTTCTCCGAGAATTAAAGAGAATGTCCCAGATACCATGAAAACAATGGCAATATAATTTTGCACAGGACGTTGGGAGACATGTGGTTTAGTGGTTGAGGAAAGGATTTATTGAGCGACGGGACTCATCCACTTAAGTCACTCGAGTGACCCCCAAGTTACTCGATCTGAGTGGGGCGAGTACTTGACCTGAGTGCGTCGGGTACCCATGGGGCACCCATTGACCGACCTAGTTGAGTTGTAGTAGGACACTGTTGGAGGTAATTTCTAAGATCATTGATTTGTATATGATTTTTAAAAAAAATAAAAACTAAACGGGCAATCACCGAAACAAGCTCCATATTAAAAAAAATTTATGTCGAATGATCAAAATAAAATCCGGGCCACCATAGTTAATTTAGATGAGTACCTTTCAGTTGTTTCTTCTATTGGAGACAAGACTTCCAAGATCTTAGTTTTTATAAACGATTAACGGAAAAAATTAACTGGATGGGCAAATGCCAAAACGGGTTCCAGATAATAACTTTTGATGATGAACGATCAAAATAAAACTTGTGCATCCGAAGTTAATTTAGAAAAATACCTTTTTACCAGCTGAATCTTCAACTACGATTTGAATCCGAGTTGAAGCTCCTACCAGATCTTCTACTGTATTCTCTTATGTGATTCCCAGATATAGTGTGGGCTATAATCCTCTGAGAACTCGCACTGACAGAACCAAGACAACTTTAGTCTTAAAAGACAAGTTATGAAACTAGTTCAGCTTACCCACATATATATAGGGCTATAGCAGGGACCTGGGGAGTAATTATGAGTAAGACTTCCAGTGGAACACAGACACGGATTAGTAGTTTCTGCAATTAAGCAAACCTCATAGCGGTATCTACAATTATGAAAAACCAGCAGCAGTTTCTGTAATTTTCATAAAATACTGAATTACAGTTCACATCACTAAAGAACTATAAATGCACCATGACCCATAATCTCAAGATCATATAGCATTGAGCTCATGTCATTAAATGCTTACCATTTCTTCCCACGTTAAGATTCTCGATACCCACCAATTAAATTTAATTACTGATAATTTAATTTAATTGACATCTTAATATTTCTTAAACTCTTTTTCTTAACTTATTTGACTGCTGGATAATTAAATTCACCTACAAGGTTTGACCCAGTTAAAACTTATAAGCTTCTTTAAGGAGGTATTGTCAATCCCGATCTTTTGAAAAGTGAATTTCGTCAATAATTAATATTTGCCATATATATAATACTGCTATCCAACTCACCGGGAATATAGACGACCCATATAAGATCGCACCCTCTAATGAATCAAAACAGTGAATATTAAATATACACAAATCAATAATTATTTTAAAATTAAGAGGATAAACACTATTCATAATAACCTTGGGGTGTGAATTAATTTATATGATCAGTATAAAATTAATTATCTTAAATGTCCCGTTTAATACACACAAAGTATGCTAGCAGAGAGAGTTAGAACAATAGACGACGCTATTTATTGTTCCCCGTAACCAAGACAGACCTACTAAAACTCTTTGCTATAGTCGTATTGATGGTATGCCCATTTCCATCTAAATTGTGAACATAAAACTTATATTCTGCAAGAACTTAAAATCTGATCTTCTATGTGTAAGCCGTACTCTACACACCAGATTAAATACTATACAGAATATTGGACATCCATGCATAACAAAGAAATAATTTGCATACATTGCTCATAAAGATTCTCATAAAATAAAAAATTAATTTTATTAAAAAAATAAAATTAAATATTAAAAATATGATTTTTAGTATACCAACCCTAACATCTTCAACTACGAACTTTGATTCTCCAAGTTAAATCTCCGAGCAGAGCTTCTACTGTATTCTCGATGTGATTTCCAAACATAGTGTGACCTACGATCTTTCAAAAACTGGTACCGGCAGAACCTGGACAATTTTAGTCTTGAAAGACTGCATATGAATTTAGTTCAGCCAACCTGCATATTTAAAGGCTATAATAGGGATCCGTGGAGTAATTATGATATGAACTTTTAGTGTGACCCAGATACCATTTCAGTGATTTTTGCAAATATGCAAACCTCTTAGTGATTTCTGTAATTATGAAAATCTTGTAGCAATTTCTACAATTTTCAAAAAATACTAAATTACAGTTCATACCACTAAAGAACTGTAACTATACTCTTAGCCATAATCTCAAGACCAATTTACATTGAGCTCCTGTTATTAAATGCTTAACTAATCTCCACACGTTAAGATTTTCGATACTGACCAATTTAATTTAATTACTGACAATTTAATTTAATCGGCATCTTAAAAATTTCATAAGCCCTTCTGCTTAATTTATTTGCCGGTCGACTAATTATATCCACTTATAGGGTTTGGTCCAGTCAAAACTTATATGCATCCTTAAGGGAATATCGTCAATCCCAAACAATCGAGACGTATATTCTGTCAACAATTAATATTCATCATTTAATTAATACCGTTATCCAACTCACCGAGACTATTGACCCATAATAGATCGTACCGTCTAATGAGTCAAAATAACGAATATCAAATATACGCAAATAATAATTATTTCAGGATTAAAAGTATAAGCACTTATAATAACCTTGTGGTGTGAATTAATTTATATAGTTAGTATAAAATTAATTAGCTCAACGTAGTCCTATTCAATACACACAAAGTATACTAGTATAGCGAGTTAGAATAATAGACGACGCAATTATCTGTTCCCGTAACCAAGATAGGCCTGCTAAAATTATGTGCTACAGTCGTATCGATGGTTTATCTAATTCTATCTAAACTGTGAATAAAAACTTATATTTTTCAAGAACGTATAATCTGGTCTTCTATGTGCAAGTCGTACTCTATACACCAGATTAAATATTGTACAGAATAAAAAACATCTATGTATAACATTAAATAAATAATATTACATATATTTCTCTTTAGTATTCTCATAAAATAAAAAATTAATTTTATTAAAATTAAATTAAATACTAAAAATATAATTTTTAGTATACTAACCATAACAATATCCCATTTATACCCAAAACTATGCTGTCATATATCTGACTCACATACCTTCTATATGACTATCAAAAGTTTTAGCTGGTAAGCTTTGTAAAAGGATCTGCAAGGTTGTCTCTTGATACAATCTTGGTCATAGACATATCACCTCTCTGTATAATTTCTCGTATCAGGTGATACTTTCGTTCAATGTGCTTTCCTTTCTTGTGGACTCTTGGCTCCATCGAGTTTGCAACCGCTCTGTTATTGTCACAATAAACTATAATAGACGACTGAACTGAAGGGACCACCTCTAGATCCAATAAGAAGTTCTTGAGCCAAATGGCCTCCTTGGCAGCTTCAGAAGCTGCCACGTACTCAGCCTCCATGGTAAAATTAGCAATATAGGACTGATTAATACTCTTCCAACTTATAACTCCACCTCTTTAGGTAAACACATATCCTGAGGTAGACTTACGAGAATTCTTCTCAAATTAAAAACCTGAGTCTGTGTACCCTAAATGTATTAGATTGTCTGTCTGGTAAATCAACATATAATCTTTAGTCATTTTCAGGTACTTGATTATATTCTTTATCGCAGTCCAATGCTCCTGCCCTAAGTTAGATTGATATCTGCTAACCATGCCAACGGTAAAGCAGATGTCGAGTTTTGTGCAAATCATAGCATACATGAGGCTTCTTATTACCGAAGAATAAAAAAGTGCCTTCATTTTCTCTATCTCATCAAGTGTCTTAGGAGACTAATCTTTAGACAGAGTGATTTCATGACTAAATGGGAGAAACCATTTCTTAGAGTTCTGCATGCTAAAACGAGTAAGGATATCATCGATATACTTTGCTTGTGATAAGCCCAACATCCTTTGTTTCTAATCTCGCACGAGTTTAATCTCAATGATGTGACTGCTTCTCCTAAGTCCTTCATATCGAATTGCTTAGATAACCATACTTTAACCGTAGATAATACTCCCACATCATTTTTGATGAGCAAGATATCGTCTACATAAAGTACTAAAAAAATCACCACGTTTTCGTCACGCTTCTTGTACACATAAGACTCATTCAGACTTTGATAAAAACTATAAGACTTTGTAACTTGATCAAACTGAGTATTCTAAGACCTCGATACCTACTTAAATTCATATATAGATCTCTTAAACTTGTATAACATGTGCTCCGGGCCCTTCGCAATGAATCCGTCTAGTTGTATTATATAGATACACTCGTTAAGACTTCCATTAAGGAAAGCAGTCTTGACATTTATTTGCCTGATTTTGTAATTGAAATGAGCATCAATGGATAAGAGAATTCGGATAGACTTAAGCACGATTACCGATGAAAAAAGTTTCCTCATAATCGATCCCTTATTTCTGAGTGCATCCTTTAGCAACAAGCCTAGTTTTTGAGGTTTTAACCTTCCCATCTGCTCCTCTCTTCCTCTTGTAAATCCACTTCAATCCAATAGATTTTATCCCTTCAGGTGGTTCTACCAGTACCCAGACCTGAATGGAATATATAGGTTCCATCTACGAATTTATAACCATTTGCCAAAGATCTGCATCTTTATTCTATAGTGCTTCATTGTAGTTATAGGGCTCAGTATCCAGTTCTGCTAGGATCTTGTTAAAAGACTTTATCAAGAACATATACCGATCAGGTTGATAAATAACCCTCCTACTACGACGAGGCACTACACGTGTCTGTGCACAAACAATAACACGCTAAGTAAAATCTAAATCCTGTGCATTAGCACCATGTTCTTGATTTCCACCTGTCTCGATAATCCTCCCACTACGACGAGGTAATAAAATATCAGTGACTTGTGATTTCTCTTCTATTCTACTAGTATTTTCTCTTAGTTCTTCCAGAATAATTTTACAATTAGGTATGTGATCCATAATGTAATCTTTTTTAAGAATCGGGTATTTGTGTTAACAATAACCTTCTAATCCGTAGGATTATAAAATAGACCACCCTTCATTCCGTTAGGGTACCCCACAAAAAAAATAGATTTTTGTCCTTGATTCTAACTTAATCGCGTTCTCTTTTAGCACATGTGCTGAACATCTCCAAATTTGAATATGCTTCAAACTAGGCTTACGCTCAGTCCACAATTTTATGGGAGTAGAAGGTACTAACTTAGAAGGTACTAAGTTCAAAATGTAAGTCGTTATCTCTATAGTGAGTCCCTAAAACGAATTAGGTAAACCTGAATAACTCATCATGGATCTTACCATCTCCATAAGAGTCCTATTCTTTCTTTCTGCTACACCATTCTACTGTGGAGTGCTAGGTGCAGTCAACTGGGATATAATCCCTTCTGATGATAGGTAGTCCTTAAACTCTCCAAATAGGTATTCTCCACAACGGTCGGACGTAGTAATTTGATACTTTTATCCAGACGCTTCTTTGCCTCCACCTTGAATTCTTTAAATTTTTCAAAATATTCAGACTTACGGTATATCAGGTAAATATATCCATACCTTGAGTAGTCATCAATAAAACTGACGAAGTACTCAAAATCACCTCTAACCCGAATTGTCATAGAACCACACACATTAGAATGAACCAGCTCTAACGGTTCTTTAGCTCTATAGCCTTTGGCAAAAAATGGTCTTTGGTGATCGTATCCTCTAAGCAAGACTTACAAATTGGAAGTGCCTTCACTTCTAATGAATTCAAAGGTCCATCTTCTACTAGTATGTTTATTATTTTTAGATTAATATGACCAAAACGTAAGGGCTAAATAAACGTTTAGTTTATTAAAGAAGAAAAGTTTCTCTTACATAGTAAATTAGATGTGTTATTTATTTTAGTTAGTTGGAGTATAAGAGAGATAGGAGATACGACATACAGAACATCCACCAATGTACTAGAACAAATAAAATATTTATTTATTTTCATAACCGTAGAGTCACCAAAATGAACAAAATATTTATTCTTTATTATGCTTGAGACTGAAATTAAATTTCTTCTATTCGAAGGTACACAAAGACAATTTTTCAAAAGAAATATCCTATCTCTACTAAAACTGAGAGTGACATCTCCTACTGCAACTGCTACCACCATTGTATTATTGCCCATGTGAAGGTATATTTCTCCATCAATGAGCTGTTTGGTTTCTTGGAACCCCTACAAAGAATTACAAATATGATTAGTGGCTATCGTATCTATACACTAGGTATCGGTAGATAACACCGCTAAATATGTTTTAACCACTAGTGAACAGAAATTACTTGATTTGTTCTGCTTATTGAAAAAAATCAGACATTGCTTTTTTTAATACCCAAACTAATTATAGTGATTGCACTTACCTCTAGACTTCTTTACACTAGCTTTTAGCTCATTAATTGCTTTTGGAGCTGTGCCTCCCTATGTCTGAACTTTTTTCTTCTTCTTGCATTTTAGCTCAGATAAATAACAATTTTCAGCCACATAAACAGAACATGACTTCTTAAGAACACCATCGACTGCTTGAAGTTCCTGAAGAAGTTTTACCATTAAAAAACTGAGCTTATTCATGGTATAGTTCAGGCAAAACAACTTAAAACTTTCAGGTAGTGATTGCAGTATGATATCAACCTTGGTTTCTCCATCAATTTCAGCTCCAAGAATTTTAAGTTCATTCAGAAGACTGATCATCTTTAGAATATGATCCCGAGCTGGGGTGCCTTCAATTATGTTTGCATTCATTAGAGACTCCATAACCACTTATCTAGCATCATGATTTTGATCCCCAAATATTTTTTTGAGGTTCATTATCATGTCATAGGCACTGGACATAGACTGATGCTGATGCTGCAAAACATTTGACATTGAAGCTAAAATATAACAGTGAGCCATCTGATCATATTTCTACCAGTTCTAATGGGCCTGGATTTCCTGTTCGGTTACCCCCACATCAGGTACCGATGGAAGTATCTCAGTTAATACAAATTTGTAATCATCGACAGTTAAGAGAATGTCCAAGTTTCGCTTTTAGTCAATATAATTTGGTCCCGTAAGTTTGTTTTCTCTAAGTATTGAAGTGAGTAGGTTGAAAGCTATTTTAATCTCGAGAATTACATAATTAAAAAATATCGTTAATTATGATGAGCAAAACTTTAAATTTATTTTAATTTGGTTCTCTTTATCATTTTAAAAGTAATTCGCCAGCAGCCTAATACCTTGTAAATAACATGCCTCGATGGGAGGATGTTTATTATTCATCATATAATCAGACAGGCCAATTCCTATTAATTTTACTATCTAGGCAATTGACCATACCAAGTAAAATTAAATAGCTGATATAGTTTCGATTTAGTATATAATAGCAGTGACTCAGATGGAGGGAATACTATTATATACAGCTAAGTATTAACTATTACCTAATTCCAAATCAATCGATTCGCAATGTACCCTTCAGATAGAGAAATGATCCATACTAATAATTATCTAAAATTATCTCTAAATGAGGGTTGTATAAGCGATACCGTAATTAATCTGTTTAATGGAGAGGAATGCCTTACTGTCAACACGAAAGATTTAATTACATCGCCTATAAACTGGTGATAGAGACCGTAGAATTTATCTGTGAATAAATTTTCTCCCCAACTTGAATTTTTAAAATATTTTTGAGGATTATAAAATTCTGTTTAATTAAAATAAATTCATTAATTTCAAAAATTATACGATCTGAAAGAATTAAACATCTTTCTGTGTACACGACTCCAAATATTCTGATTTGCCAAACTATCTTTTCGTGTTTAAATGCGTAACAAATAAAATTTAATAAATGAAAAAAAAAATTTCTTCAACTTTTCAGCTAAGGTATTGATTAAAAGTATTTATTTATTTTATTTTTTGTTCCATATTTTTCAAAAAATAATAATTTATTTCGATTAAATATTTTTCTATTTAATTAATTCATAATTCGAAATTAATTCTCACATTTTTCTAAAATATCTGATGTTATTAAAAATTATCTTAAACGTGATATTTTGTAAAAAATAAAATATCTAAAGTTTTTTTATTTAATTAAAACTTTAATTAAAAAAATTTTATTTTATTTTCTATTACAAAATATTTTAATTAAAACTGAAAATTTGAATTAATTAAATTAACAGGATAAATAAAACAGATATGCAATATCTACACAGTTTATATATATATATAAGCACGATATGCATATATTCCGATTTTATGAACAAAGTGAAACGCTGAATGGTTTTAATCTCTTGTAGAAGATAAGCTGTAATAATTCTCTTTTCTGTCAATTTTCTGTATCCTAATTGCATAAGCTCTAACTAATACTCTATGATATACAAGTATATCATATATCAGTCTCTTCAAACATATCAGAATATGATCAAAATAGCCCGGGAGAGTCGAACCACCACTGGCCACCATACCGCTACCGATGCCGCCTAGTGCCGCTGGCTTTAGGCAACTTTTGTTGCTGCCTCGTTACTCCGTTTTGACGCTTTTTATACCAAAAAATAGCTATTAAAAAGTAATATTTTTTGTCAAAGAATCTGCTAAAAAACTGTCCAGAAAATAGCCCGAACCAGTATCACCGCCCAAATTGCGCCACTGCCTCAAACAGTGAGCTGTTTGGGTTTTTTCGGTGGTCCTTTTGCGCTTATCTTTTTTTGAAAAAATAGCTCAAATATCCAGCAACCTGTTGTTTCAAAGAACGTCTCAAAAATAACCCTGAAATAGCCCCAAAAATAGCCCTAAAATTGCACCGCCGTCGTTGCCGACATCGAACTGCCGCTGTTTTACTGCCTGTTTGCACTATTTTGGCCCAATTTTTAATGATTTTTTGACAGTATTTTAAGATATATTTACTGTTATTTTATGTCTAAAAATTGATTAAAAAATAGTCTAAAAATAACTCACAAAATTCATCAAAATTGCTGTCGAACCGCCGCCAGCAAAGCCTCTAACCCAAACCACCATCGGTGCCGCCGTCTGTTCTTTGTGTTCTTAGATATATCCAACCTATTCTTAAATAATCTAAATAGATATTTAAAAGTAAATAACTAATTATTACATCGATTCTATGTCTCGAAGGCTCACATTTGATCTACTACGGTCAACCATAGTGATTAAAAAATATAATTATCATACAAACTCATTCAATTAAACATGAATAATAATATGAATATGATAAAATCGATATTAAAACGCTTACAGAACAATAGTTAGTACAGTTCTAAAATTACTCGGCCCCGATAACCGTAAACAAAAAATAAAACGGCTCTCATACCAATTGTAAAAGGAAAAACTACCAATATTATTGTTTTTGCAAACGATTTTTGATAAAAAAAAAAAATTAACTGGACAGGCAAACGCCGAAACAGGCTTCAGATAAAACTTTTGATGACGAACGATCAAAATTAAAACCAGTGCAACCAAATTTAATTTAGAAGAATACCTTTTTGCTGGTCAAATCTTCAACTACGATTTTTATTCTGAATTGAAATTCCCGTCAGAACTTCTATTGTATTTCCTTATTCAATTCTTAAATGTAGTGTGACCTACAATCTATCAAGAACTCGTACTAGTAGAACATTGACAACTTTAGTCTTAAGATAAGTTATGAAATTGGTTCAACCTACCCGCATATTTATAGGGTTACAGTAGGGATCTGTGTAGTAATTATGAGTTAGACTTTTAGTGAAATACAGATACGTATCAGCAGTTTCTGTAATTAAGCAAATCTCATAACTGTATCTGCAGTTATGGAAAGCTAGCAGCAATTTTTGTAATTTTCATAAAACACTAAATTATAGTTCACACCACTAAAGAATTATATTTGCACTTTGACTCACAATCGCAAGATCATCTTGCATTGAACTTCTGTTATTAAATTCTTAACTCATCTTCCCGCGTTAAGATTCTTGATACCCGCCAATTAAATTTATTCGGTATCTTTTAAATTTTTTAAGCCATTCTGCTTAACAAAGTTAACCGTCGAATTAAATACTGTACAGAATAAAGGACATTCATGCATAATATTAAAAAAATAATATTGCATCCATTACTCATTAGTATTCTCATAAAATAAAAAATTTATTTTATTAAAATAAAATTAAATACTAAAAATATGATTTTTAATATACCAACCCTAACAATTATGACATAGGCTTCTAGTGTGATCTAGATACCCTTCCAGCAATTTCTGCAAATATGCAAACCTCTCACGATTTCTGTAATTATGAAAACGTTGCAGTGGTTTCTGTAATTTTTATAACACCCTAAATTATAGTTTATACCACTAAAGAACAGTAACTGCACTATTAGCCTTAATCTCAAGACTAATTTATATTGAGCTCCTGTTATTAAATGCTTAACTTATTTCACAACGTTAAGATTTTCGTTATCCACCAATTAAATTTAATTACTGACAATTTTATTTAATCGACATCTTAAAATTTTCTTAAGTTATTCTGCTTAACTTATTTGTTGGCCGGTTAATTAAATCCACCTGTAGGATTTGATCCGGCCAAAACTTATAAGCTTTTCCTTATGAGGTATCGTCAATCCCGAATAATCGGGATGTGAATTCCGTCAATAATGAATATTCACCATATAATTAATACTGTTATCTAACTTACCGGGACAATTAACTCATAAAAGATCGTACCATTTAATGAATCAAAACAACAAATATTAAATATACGCAAATAATAATTATTTCGATAATAAGAGTATAAGAACTCATAATAATCTTATGGTGTAAATTAATTTATATAATCAGTATAAAATTAATTAGCTCAGCGTGGTCCTGTTCAATACACACAAAGTTTACTACCACAACGAGTTAGAATAATAGACGACGCTATTATCTGTTCCCCGTAATCAATGCAGGCCTACTAAAACTCTGTACTACAATCGTACTAATAATTTGTCCAATTACATCTAAATTGTTAACAAAAACTTATATTCTGCATGAACCTGTAATCTGGTCTTTTGTGTGCAAGTCGTACTTTACACACCAAATTAAATACTATATAGAATAAAGGACATCCATGCATAACATTAAAGAAATAATATTGCATTCATTGTTCATTAAGACTCTCTTAGAAAGAAAAATTAATTTTATTAAAATACAATTAAATACTAAAATCAAATTAAATTCATGATTTTTAGTATACAATCCTGACAAACACTCATTCTAATAAACTCAGGAATGCTCAACTATGATATCTTGATCTCCAAAGATTACTTTTTATGATCTGATTAGATCTCTTAGGAGTCTTATTCTAATCCTAATAACTCCACTTGAGGTTATGAATAGGAGGGATAGTTGCACTCCTAAGGCATTACAATCCAAACTCTGATTCAGATTGTTCATACTACCAGATACTCTGACTACAACTGGCCTTCTCCTTCACCCAATCACCATCTCTCTCTGTTCTGTGCTTCTGACAAGTATGCTTATTTCACATCTCTGATATATTTATTGTTTATTCTAAAAAGGACCCTACATTCTTTGGCGAATCCAATGGGGAGGTGAGTTTGTGAATGGTCAGTACACGGAGCGGATTACACATGGCACCTAAACCATCTATGTCAGAAGGTCACTCTTATAGCAACGATCGTAACATTGAGGTTGCCATGAAGCAGCAGACGAATCCAAACAACCATGATGATTTATTCTTAGATGCATTGCAGGCTATTCAAGATGGTCAGATTAACATCCTAAATGCCATTGCAGGGTTGACTAATTTAATCCTAATTGTGGTAACCAATGACAATCGAGTGGATGCCCCAGGCGAGAGGCTTCCAGCAAAAGAGGTACCTTCATATTCCCAGGTGACTCTAGTGGGTCAACTACAGCTAATGAAGCAAGCCAAACCCCAAGCACAGGTGACCCCGATGACAATACAAGGGCTTGTCAACCCGGACCCCCTCATGCCAGGAACGTAGGCCCAGTTTGCTATAATCGAAAACGTTCAAACACTGTTTCAGCAAAAGAGAACGAAGTTTTCAATTTTTGTCCTTACAAGATTCGGATATCTAGCTTCCTTATCCGATGTATCTGTTGAGGGTTCCTTATCCCGAAAGGTATACGGCCCTAAAGTTTATGAAGTTCGATGGAAAAAAAAAGGAACGCTTGGGAACATGTGGAAAAATTCATAGACACTAGTGTTGGAGCAAATTGCCAATATCTTAATATTATGTTTATAATTTTAGTCAAAACTTAACTGGATGGGCAAACGCCGAAATAGGCTCCAGATAAAAAAAAATTGATGTCGAACAACCAAAATAAAATCTGGTAATACTCCCAAAATTAGTTTTAGGATTATACCTTTCAAAATCTAGTTGGATAATTTCGGTTGCTGCAACAATTTTCAATCAACGATCTACTGCGATCTTTGACTTCTAGTTAAATCTCCAACATAAGCCTTCTGCTGTATTCTCGAATGTTAAACATGAACAAAGTATGAGTTTTGATCTATCGTGTTTTTCAAAAAATTTTTGAATAGGATTAAGATTTTCAGAGAACGTGAAAATTCTAGCCACCTGATCACTAACTAAATGAATTAATCCGTCAGGTTTTATAACAGCATATAAATAGGCGGCTAGAGTAGGAACCTGTAGAATAAAAAAGACATGAATTTCTAATGTAATTATGAAATCTTACCTCAACCCGGAAGCAATTTCATAAAAATATAAATCATAATTCATTCCACTAAAGATTTTATAATGGCACTCCCAGCCTTATGCTCAAAATCGTAGTATTCGAGCTCCTACTATTAAATGCTTAATTATTCCCTCCACATTACGATTATAGATACTCGTCGATTAAATTAAATTACTAATAGTTATATTTAATCGGCTTCTTTGAAAATTTTTTAAATCCTTTTACTTAACTTATTTGACTACCGGATTATAAAATTCACCTATAGGGTTTGACTCAGTTAAAACTTATAAGCTTCTTTATGAGGGTATCATCAATTTTGATTTTTTGGGATTTGAATTCTGTCAATAATTAATTTTTGCAATATAATTAATATCGCTATCCAACTCACCTGGATTATAAACCTATACAAGATCGCACCCTCTAATGAATCAAAATAACTAACATTAAATATATACAAATAATGATTAATTCGAGATTAAAAGTATAAGGACTTATAATAACCACATGATGTCAATTAATTTATAAAACCAGTATAAAATTAATTATCATAACTTGGTCCTGTTCAATACACACAAAGTGTACTACCACAATAAGTCGAAACAATTTGCGAGACAATAATTGTTTCTCGTAATCAAGATAAATTTATTAAAATATTATCCTACAGTCGTACCGATGATGTGTCCAATTCTATCTAAACTCTAAACCAAAAACAAATATTCTATTTGAACCGATAATATGGTCTTATGCCTGTAAGCTGAACTCTACACACCAGATTAAATTCTATATAGAATAAAATATACAAATCTAAATCATTAAATAAATAATAAATGCATACATTGATCATTAAGATTCTCATAAAATAAAAAATTAATTTTATTAAAAATAAAATTAATTACTAAAATTAAAAACTATTATTTTTAGTATACAACTCTAAAAATCTCACTTATACTCAAAATTATGATGCTATACATCTGAGTCTCATGCTCTCTACATGACTGTCAAAAGTCTTTGCTTGTAAACTATTTGTAAACGAATCTATAAAGTTGTCTGCCAATTCAATTTTGGATACGGCTACATCACCTCGTTGTACGATCTCTCATATCAGGTGATATTTACGCTCGATATGAATAAACACATCGCAAGGTAAATTTCGAGAATTCTTATCTGACTAAAAATTCGAGTCTGTGTACCTTAAAGATACTAAACCATTTGCCTGGTAAACTAATATATAATCTCTAGTATTTTTCAGGTACTTGATATATGTTTACTAAAGTCCAATACTCATGCCTTGAATTAGAATGATATATGTTAACTATGCCAATGGTAAAACAAATGTTGAGTCTAGTGCAAAGTATAATATACATGACGCTTCTCTTTGCCGAAGCATAAGAAATCGTATTCATCTTCTACACCTCATCAAGGGTCTTAAGACACTAATCTCTGAATAGAGTGATTTCATGCCTGAAAGAGAGAAACCCTTACTTGGAATCCTGCATGCTAAAACGAGTAAGGACTTCATCGATATAAGTAGCTTGTGATAAGCTCGACATCCTATGTTTTTGATCTCGCATAAGTTTGATCCCGATGATGTGATCGACTTCTCCCAAGTCTTTCATATCAAACTGGCCAGATAACCATACATTCATCAAAGATAATACCCCTATATCATTTTCAATGAGTAAGATATCATTCATGTAAAGTAGTAAAAATACCACCACGCTTCCATCACACTTCTTTGTGCGCGCAGGACTCGTCAGGACTTTGATCAAAATTATAAGACTTAATGACCTAATCAAACTGAGTATTCTAAGACCTAGATGCCTGCTTAAGTCTATAAATTGATCTCTTAAGCTTTCCCAATATGTTCTCTTGGCCCTTTATTGTGAAACCGTTTGGTTGTACCATATAGATACACTCGTCAATACTTTCGTTAAGAAAAACTATCTTGACGTTTATTTACCAAATTTTGTAATCGAAATGAGGAGCAATGGATAGGAGAATCTAGATAGACTTAAGCATGACTACAGGCAAAAAGTTCTCCTCATAATCGATCATTTTCTTTCTGAGTTAACCCTTTTGCAACAAGCCTAACTTTGAAGGTTTTCACATTTTCATCTGCTCATCTCTTCCTCTTATAGATCTATTTATATCAGATGGATTTTATCCCTTCGGGTGATTTTACAAGTTTTCATACCTGATTGGAGTACATAGGCTCCATCTCTAAATTCATAACCCTTTTTCATAACTCTACATCTTTATCTTGGAGTGCTATATTATAGTTACATGGTTCAGTATTTAGTTTTTTTTGGATCCTATTAAAAGACTCTCCCAAGAACATATACTGATTGGGTTGACAAACAACCCTTCCACTATGACGAAGCAATGGAATATTACCCACATGCTCCTCTGGTTGTGAAACTGACATGTTAATGGTAGCACCCAGATATGGTTCAAGATTTGCACGTGTCCCAATAATTCTCTCACTATGACGAGGCAATGGAATATTAATGATACTTTCCCATGGCGCTTCTACCGTACTATTGGTATTTTCACTCAACTCTTCCAAAATATTTCTACTCTTGGGTTTGTGGTTCATTACATGATCCTCTTCCAAAAATCAGGTATTGGAATTGACAATGACCTTCTGATTCCTAAGATTATAAAATAAACCACTGTTCGTTCTCCTGGAATATCTAAGAAGGAAATAGACTTATGTTCTTGGTTTCAAGTTATTAGTGGTCCCTTTCAGCATGTGTGCTGGATACCCCTAAATTCGAATATGTTTTAAACTAGGCTTGCACTTGGTCCACAATTCTGTAAGAATAGAAGGTACTGACTTAGAAGGTACTATGCTCAAAATATAAGCTATTGTCTCTAATGAAAATTCTCAAAATGAATCGGATAAGTCCAAAAAAATTATCATAGACCTCACCATCTTCATAAGAGTCATATTATTTCTTTCTGCTACACCATTCTACTGTGGAGTACCGGTTGCGGTCAATTGGGATGTTATCCTCTCATCTGATAAATAGTTCCTAAACTCTCTAAATAAGTACTTGCCACCACGGTCAGGCTGGAGTGTCTTGATACAATTTCTTAGATGCTTCTCAACTTCTGCCTTGAATATTTTAAATTTCTCAAAACATTCATACTTGTGGTATATCAAATAAATGTATCCATATCTTGAGTAATCGTCAATAAAAGTAAAAAAATACTCAAAGCTTCATCTAGCCTAGATAGTCATAGGTCTACATACGTTAGAGTGTACTAGTTCTAACGGTTATTTAGCTCTATAGCTTTTAGCTAAAAATGGCCTCCTGATCATTTTACCCTCCAAGTAGGATTCACATACTAGAAGTGTCTCCACTTCTAATGAACTCAAAGGTCCATCTTCAACTAGTCTATTTATGTTTTTTAGATTAATATGACCAAGGTATAAGTTCCATAAATACGTTTCGTTCAATTCATTCAGTTGCGGTATACGAGGGATTGGAGTAATAACATAAAGAATATCCACCAATTTATCATAATAGATAAATCATTTATTATCCTTAATAATCAAAGAGTTATTAAAATAAACCAAATATTCGTTTTTAACCAATCTAAAAACAGAATTAAATTCTTTCTAATAGATGATACATCAAGACAAACTCTCAATATTAAAACTCTATCTCTACTAAAACTGAGTAACATCTCCCACTACAATTTCTGTCACCCTTGTATTATTGCCCATGTATATGTAAATTTCCTCATCACTAAATTATCGAGTTTTTTAGAACCCCTACAATGAATTGCAGATATGATTAGTGGCTCTCATATCTACACACCAGATACCGGTAGATAATGCTGCTAAACATGTTTCTACAACTAATGAACATAAATTACCTTTATTGTTCTATTTGCCAAGATAAACTAGATATTATTTTTTTCTAAAGCCGTGTCTGGTTGCTGTGAAAATTTTTATTTTTTGACTTTTTCACACAAGTACGTGGCCTACTAACTAGCTTAGAAATCATGTCACCCTATTTTTGAACTTTTTTCTTTTTCTTGGCTTTTAGCTTAGAGAAAAAGTTTTTTTTCCAGAAATAAACACATCTTTTGACTTCTTAAGCATATCTTCAGCAATTAAAACTATATCCAGATTCTTTTTTCAATCAATATAATTAGGACTCGTAAGTTTATGTTCTTTAAGTATAACCGCAAGTGGATTGAAAGTCATTTAGTCTTGAGAATCATATAATTAAAACCATTAATTATGATACAAAAAAATTTTGAATTTTATTTTAAAATTGGTTTTCTCTACCATTTAAAAAAAATTCGCCAATAGTCTAGTAAACCGTGAATAGCATATCTCGATGGGAAGTACATCTACTACTCATCATTTGTCTAGATATGCCAATTTTTATTAATTTTACTATCTAGGCAATAAACCTTATTAAGTAAAATTAAATAGTTGACGTAGTTTCGGTTTAATAAATAATAGTAGTAACTTAGATGAAGAGAATAATGTTATTTACAGCTAAGTGTATACTATCACTTAATCCTAATTCAATCATTTCACAATAAACCATTCAGATAGAGAAGTTATTCACACTAATAATTATTCAGAATTATCTCTGAATGAGGTTTGTATCAGTGATCCTGTAATTAATTCTGTTCAATGGAGAGGAAGACCCTAATGCCAACACGCAAAATTAATTACATCACTTATGAACTAGCGATGGAGACCGCATAATTTATCAGTGAATAAATTTTCTCACCCACTTAGTTTTTAAAATATTTTTTAGAGTTATAAAATATGTTTAATTAAATCAAATTTGTAATTTTTAAAAACCACACATTGCAAAAGATTCTAATTTTTAAACCATATTTACGTGTTTTAATGTGTAATAAATTAAAATTTTAAATTTTATTTATTTAAAAATAATTTTAAATAAAAATCAAGAATTTAATTTTATTTTCTCGTTACACGTATTTCAAAAAGAATAATTTATTAAAATTAAAAAAGATTTAATTAATTCAAAAAAATTTGAAATTAACCGTCATATTTTTCCAAGATTTTTTTAAAAAAATCATTTTTAAACGTATTTTTATGTAACAAATAAAATATCTAAAAAAATTTAAAAAATAATTTTAAATAAAGCAAATTTAATTTTGTTATTCCATTACAAAAAAATTGAATTAACAAAATTATTTAAAATTGAACAAAATAAATAAATCGAAATAAAAACATCCACGCATTTAAATAAATAAATGCACTAAATTTCGGCATTTATGGTCGATCTATAACTCTTTAGTTAAAGAGTTTTTGTTCATTCAAAAAAATTGCAATTCAGTCAGAATTAAAATTTTGATTTTTTGATCCTGTCAAAATTTTGTAGCCAACTAAAAATCTTATAATATTCACTTTTTATAAATCATAATCCCACAAAAACACTGATGTCGTCGCCTGCCACGCATCACCATTGCCCCACACTGATGTGCGCGCACTTTGCCCATGCCGCTCCATGTTTTGCCGCAGGGATAGGCTTTCTAATTCCAGTAATTAGGAATTGCTGCGCCACTTGATTCCTTGATGAATCCCAATATAATTTTATTGTATCCCAAGAGAATTCCATAGATCATGAATGAAAGCATATCCACGTGGCTTTAAACATTATTTTGATATGGACCAGTACCGAATCAATGCTTGACGTGGCTTTATTCATGCACTAATTCCAGGACTTGAACATGCATTCCATTTGGTTTCATTATGGCATGATAAGCCCATTCCATGTTGACTTTATAATTCTTAGTGATAAATTATTCAGAGACTTCAGGGATTGGCATTATCTTGAAAGATACACTTGGCCTTAGCATGATAATCGCATAAGCCTTGAATCCTAACCGCGGCAACAAACTTTCTCTGACTTTTTTTTTTTTTCTTTTTTACGATTACATACAATCAAAAAAAGTACAATAACTAAAAATTGAAAAATAAATTTTTTTACATTAATCTTAATACCCCTAAGGACTTCACAGTCATTCTACCACGATCAACCTCGTGGTTAAAAAAATTAATTTAATAATTATCATTCAAACCATGTAATCAAATATTCAAAATAAATAATGACCATTAAAAGTCGTAATTAGATTGTTTGCAAAACTGAGTCAGCACAATCTAAATCTATTCGAACTAGTGATAAAATCATATATAATCAAAGACGGTTCTGATACTAATTATTAAGGTAAACTGACAAGATTATAAGATTATGTCTATGATTTTAGTTAAAACTTAACTGGATGGGCAAACGCCGAAACAGGCTCTAGATTAAAACTTTTTTATATCTGTGACGTTGGGATTTATGGGTCATTTTAAAAAAAATTCAAAAATAAAGAATTCAAAAAATATTTAGAAAAATCTTTTAACACCTTGAAAATCAAATTTTAAAAACTCTTTTTTGTTGAAAATAGAGTCGCCACTTAGTTTTTGAGAAAAAAAATTAATAAAAATAAAATTAGCTACTGATATTTAAAACGTTAACTAGAGAAAGAGGGTTCGGGAGCTAAAGTACGAATCGGAGAAGGTATTAGGCACCCCGTTCGCCCAACCGTAGCGTTGGTCTCTACTAATCATCATTGGTTCTTTAATATGATTTCTCAAATGCATGCAAATAAAGAAAATTGGGGTAAAGAGAGAACATTCAAAATCAAGTATATAAAATACATAAAATATGTACATAACACTTCAAAATAAATAAGTGTCAAAAGAAGAATCCTAAATCCTATGACATGTAATTTCTATCTAAATGATACATGAAACACACCCTTATGCAATTTTATTAAAATAATCCTAAGCTATCATGATTCAAATGAAAAAACAAAATGCATGTTGAATGCTAAAATTACCTAAATATGGATTGTTACAAAATATGCCAAACAATTTTGAAGTAAAGTTATCAAACCCTAAACTAATATGTACAATATGCATGTTGTCAAATTATCTAAAAGCATATTCAAAACATGTAAAAAGTCTTATGTTAAAAACTAACGAAACAATAAAATCTATTAACAAACATTTTGTGTATTAATAAGCAAATATTTGTAGTTTTAATTTGAAGAAAAAATAAATAAAAGAAAGCTTGCAAAAGATTAGGTAAGCCAAAAATAAAATGTTAAAAAAAATATTTATTTAAACTACTTAAAAGAACACTATTTGCATTTTATGTTTTTAAACAAAATAAAAAAATAATAAAAATGTGATAAACGAAAAGAAAGTTCTAAAAACAAAGATTATACTACCATTTAGAAGAAAAATAAGAACTAACACAAAAGGCTTTTTTGTGATTTTTTAGGTTTAATAAAAAAAAGGCCAAGGAAAATAAGATAAATACTAAGAAAATAAAATCAAGCTGATAAAAATAAGAATAAAAATGCTAGAGAGAAAAATTGTACTATTATTAAAAGAAAATAAAAGCTAACAAAAGAAAATTAGATTAATTCTAATGAAAGAACTTTTAAACTAACATTAAAAAAAAGTAAAGAAAATGTAACATTAGCATTAAAGAAAACAAAATGAATAATAAAAGGAGATAAAATACTATACAAAAAAAAGAAGAGAAAATGAAAACAAAAATTAGAACATTAAACTAAGATTACAAGAAAAAAACACTACTACAAAAATGGTCAAAGATCACACTTTATACGTGTGATTATAAGGTTATAATCACGCTTTTCCAGGCGTGATTTATGTGATGTAATCTAAAGTCGAGATTTTCGATTATACTTTTTGCAGGTGATTATTTACACAAAAAACGTGATTAAAAATAAAACTAGTGTGATATTAAAACTAAAAAATCACAGTCTTATCTTATCGATCACACTTTTTGTGCGTGATAAAAATTGAAAAGTGTGATTAAACATATCATAAAACGTGATTAAAAATAACCTAAAGCATGATTTCAAATGAAATTAGTGTGATGTTTAGGCGATTTCACATTATTGACCACGCTGTTTGTGCGTGATAAAATGGAAAAGCGTGGTTAAAAATAATGCAAAGCGTGATTAAAAATAATGAAAAGCGTGATTAAAAATAAAATTAGTATGATTGTAAAGTCGTGTTGGCATTATCGACCACAATTTTTACACGTGTTAAAATATGAAAAGTGTGATTAAAATAATAAAAAAAGTGATCTTATTTATTTAATAATCACGTGTAAAAACCGTGATCAATTATCTTATAACCATCAAAGATTAAAACTGTGATCTACCCTAGCGCCCCAACCGAACCACCATATGCCCCTCGTGTGCATGCCTACTACGCACCGACACGCACCTGATGTTATTTCGAGTTTTTTTCATTTATGATAGCGTTGTCAACTAATACAATTCACCAATGTTACATAGCTTCAAATCCTCTACATATTTAGTTATATTCCACAAAACATAAGCGTAAAATATAAAAGCAAACTATAAAAAAGCGTTTCCAACAGAATGAACCCCAAGTTCCAAACACAAGACAACCAAACAAATTGCTATGACTGTAGTGAAATAATTCATTAAATTTTCAACGAAATATATATTCATATGAAACCCAAAAATCTTTTAATCAATTGTACTAAATATTAAAAAAATACCTAATAATTTAAAATTTGTCACAATACAAACTGGGAGAATTCTTGCTAAAGAAAGGAGCAGCAATTCTAACAAATCCATCACTTGAACCAGTGTTGAGAAGAACAATGCTAGCCATACTTTAGAATCTGCAGGTGAGTCCAATTCACAAGATAGAATTAGCAGGGAACAAAAAAATAGTAAGAAATTTTCTTAAAAGGAATAACTCTCAGATTTATAAAATAATCTAAGTATAAAACTTATACATTTCGGCAGAGTTTCCTCTGTTTTTCGGACTATCACAAACTTTCGAAAACTTGTTAAATTCAAACAACAATTTATACTCAGGCACAGTCTGGATTTCAACTCACAATCACAATGCAAACTAATTAATAATTACTATTTTCACATATCAATACATTTTCTTCTTTCAATTCCATCTAATACTCAACACAATTACTATTATTCCAGAAAATTTATCATTCCTCTTAAAAGAAATGCCAAAGGACTATTGATTCCATCCGAAAAAAGAAAAAAGCTAGTCATTTATTCAAAAGATTAAAATATTTTTCAGTAAAGAGTGTTCCTTTGGGTAACCTTGTAGTCATGACATACCATGCTTAAAGATCTTTTGGGATGACATTAGTGACATTCATTTAGAGGAGCTAGAGAAGCTGGACCATTAAAGAATGAACATCAGAGAAATTAGACCGAAGTACAATCATGCATCAATTTATTAACCGAAGTACATAAAGTAATACTTCTAGAGTGAGTCACATATATTCTAAGACAAAATTAATTCACTCAACACGCACTTCATCTAGCTCGTAATCCATGTAAGTTTTTCCATTGAATTGCAAGAGATACAATTAATAAAGAGTTAAAGAGAAAAATCTTATAATGAAAAAATTACAGCACCAATAGAAAACCAATTGAAACTGTATACCACTCGTCAAACAAAACTTATGATTTTCATCAAATATTGTCAATCCATGTTCCCTCACAATCTCCTCGCACGTAAGATGATAGAGTGTCGTTAAGTACATCAACTTCTTCCACTTGTGGCAATTCTTTGTCAAAACCAAGATGGTCCATAAAAACATCACCAAGCTCATTATCCCCATCGCAAGGAAATTGACGCTGAGGAGGTTCTAAGACAATTGACCACCTTGGATCTAATTGATCTTCTACATAAAAAAACTTGCTTAGCTTGTGAAGCCAATATAAATGAATCAGATTTGTGGCCAATCCTCCCAATGTCAACTAATGTGAAACCAAGGTCGTCCACTTTGATTCCTTTCTTGTTGTCAACCCAATCACATTTAAACATTGGAATCTTGAACATATGATAATCGAGCTGCCAGATCTCGATAATAACCCCAAAATAACTCATTTCTGCAAATATAAGATTCATATCCTTATAACTACTAACTTGCATTGTTGTTGCCACTAAACTAACACCACTATTCTGGTTGACTCGTGAATTACCAAAATCTTTTGTATGGTAACGACAACCATTTACATCATAACCAGAATATTTTATCACGTTCATGCAAGGTCCTCCAGCTATCCATTTTACGGTATCAGAAATATTATTTCCATCACTTACTTTTTCTTCAACCTGTATAGTATAAGTGTTAGCAAATTTTGATAGTTAAATACAAGATATAGATAATGCATTAAATTATTCTAGTATCTTGTCACGTAACCAATATATGAAACTTTTATTATGTTCAATCTATAACCACTTTTGACTTTTTGCTTGCCGTGGATATTTTAGTTTCAACCACTCCATGTGCGCTCTACCCAATTATTAACAAACAATATATCTTTTGATTAGTTAAAAAATACCTTAATATCATAGAAGCATATAATTGTCAAGATAAAAGGAGATGAAACATTCTTACTCAATGTATGGTTGAACATCACTTGTGTTTTCTAACACCTAACAATGTGCTTGCTCCCATTCGTCACGTGTAATAGCAACAACAATACTGCCTTCTAAAGGTGTCCCATCAGCTGGATCATCATTTGTCATGTTCTTTGCAGGGGGGATCCCAATAGCATTTACTCCAGATAAGAACTCTGTGTAGAACTCAACAGCTTCTTCTATAATATAATTTTCAGCAATGCAACCCTCTGGAAAATTACGATTGCGGACATAACCCTTTAAAACCTTCATGAACCTCTCAAATTGGTACATCCATCGAAAGTGGACTGGTCCACAAAGTCTGACTTCTCTAACAAGATGCACAGTCAAATGAACCATGATATCAAAGAACGGTGGTGGAAAGTACTTCTCAAGCAAACATAATGTTATCATGAGATCTGATTGAATTTTGTCTAATTTTTGCACGTCTACCACTTTGCTACAAATAGCATTAAAGAAGAAACAAAATCTAATAATCGCATATCTCACATGCTTAGGCAATACATATCGTATTGCCACGGGTAGTAACTGTTTCATCAGTACATGACAATCATGCGACTTTAAACCATAAAGTTTGAGATCTTGCATAGAAACATGACTCCTGAAATTTGAAGAGTATCCTTCTGGAACCTTAATTTCAAACAATGTTGTGCAAACTTTTCTTTTTTCCTCTCTAGATAATGTATAACATGCTGGAGGTAATATGTTCGCTTCTCTCCAATTTGTGGTGCTAACTCTTTCCGTAGTCCCATCTCTACAAGGTCAAGGCATGAATTAATTCCATCCTTCATTTTTCTTGGAATATTAAGCAATGTGCCAATGATACTCTCACAAACATTCTTCTCAATGTGCATAACATCCAAGTTTTGTCGGACATGAAAGTATTTCCAATATTCGAGATTAAAAAATACAGGCTTCTTCTTTTAACAATTTGTACCAACACCATCGAGCGATCATTTTTTATGTTTTCCCCATATGGTGTTAATTCCTTCAACCTTTCCCAATATATCGTCTCCAGTTAATGGAGGTGGTGAAGTTCCAAATTCTTGCTCACCATTAAAAGCCTTTTTTAGCTTTTAATACAGATGATTGCATGGAAGAAATTTTCTATGGCCAGCATATATGTTCTTCTTACCATGCTTAAGTCTACAAGAATAAGTTCCTTCACTGCAAATTGGGCATGCATAATATCCCTTTACTGTGCAACCACTCAAATTTCCATACGCAGGAAAATCATTAATTGCCCATAAGAGTACGGCCTTCAACCTAAAATATTGCTTTTGATATGCGTCATAAGCTTTAACTCTTGCCTCCCATAGCAATTTCAAATCATCAATCAACGGTGCCAAAAAAATATCAATGTCATTACCTGGTTGTTGCGGACCAGATATCAGCAATGATAACATCATAAATTTTCTCTTCATGCATAATCACGGCGGAAGATTGTAGGTTATCATTATAACTGGCCAACAGCTATACCTACTACTAAGGAGCTATGTGAATTTATTCCATCAGCCGAAATAGCTAGTCGAAGGTTTCGTGGATCCACAGCAAAATTCGGCCACTTGTGGTCTACTAATCTCCATGATGGGGAATCTGCTGGGTGACGTAATTGCCCATCAGATTCTCTTTGATAAGCATGCCATGTCAAGGCCTTAGCAGTTTGTACTGACTGAAACATCCTTTGAAATCTTGAAATTGGTGAAAAATACCATAAAACTTTGACAGGTACGCCTATTCTGATTTCTGTAGAATTTTTCTTCAACTTCCATCTTGACGCTCCACATGTAGGACATGAAGTCATATCTTTGAATTACTTTCTATAAAGCATGCAATCATTAGGACATGCATGGATTTTCTCATATTCCATCCCTAATGCAGCTAATGTCTTGCCTGCCTCATACGTGGATAATGGGATCTCATTATTAACTGGTAGCATGTCACCCAACAACTTAAGCAGATCTAAAAAACTCGTGTTAGATAACCCACTTCTAGCTTTGAAGTTAAACAATTTTACCAATGCAGAAACTTTATAAACTTTGTGTAACCAGAATATAATGGTTTTTCTACATTTTCAAGTAATTTTTGAAACTCCTCAGGATTATTTGTGCAATTATTGTATGCAGTTTCAACCATTTATATCCTGTCTGCTGCATCATCATTTATAGGAGACATGTTATCTTGTTGATGGAAGAAATCTCCTGCACTAACACGCGGTGATGCTACATTGGTGGCTGCTTCTCCATGCCATATCCATATGCGATAATTTTGATCAATACCATTAAAAAATAGATGATTTCTAATCTCGTCAACAGATTGGCATCTATGGTTTTCACATACTCTACATGGACGTCGAATGAATTGTAGATCACTCGCATGTGTCATAGCAAAGTTCAAAAATAACTCAACCCCTCCCTCATAGTCTTTCGATCTTCTATCCTTGAGCATCCAGGATTTATTCATTTTAAATGAATATTTACATACCTATATTAACAAAAACTAAGAAAAAATCAAATTGAAAATCTTGTTATGTCAATAAGGATCCCTGACAAATACATACACAATATTACCACTCTTGCATGAATATTATAGAAATAATTTAGTAGGAATCTAGTAAACTTAAATAAATTGATAAGAAAACAAAAAGTTAATCTTACCAAGCAAATAATGTTATTGGATTGAATGGAGCTCTTAGGCCACAAACACCTTGGTAGATGACCCACAATCACGTCAGCGTATGCTTTTACACCACTGAATGAATAAAAAGGACGTGTTCAAAACAATATATGATTTGATTCAAGTTGCTTTGAATACTCGGCAACATGAAAATGAAAAATAAACTAAAAACCATAAACCGTATTGTTGGTTTCAAGTTATTGGATTCAAGTTGCTTTAAACCCCGTAAAACTATAAACCATAAACCAAACCTTTTTCTATGGTTCACTAAATATTAAAACCAAATCATTAGCATGTTAAAACCAAATCAAATTGTATTTTCCGATTCGATTTGGTTCGATTTTACAATTTACTCAAAAAATAAAACAAATACTAAACTTTCAAACATAACAAACAATAACAAAAAACAAAAAGCCTTACATTATTATTTAAAAAAAAAAGAGGAAGAGCATATTGTAACTAAAATCAATTTTTAATGCATATTTTAAATTGTTAGCATACTATAACTCAAATCAACGCGTAGTAATAAAAAGTGGTATATGAGAAGAATTTACAAGCTCTATTATGTCACGCTTATACTTGAACCACAAGTCCCAATTCACAAATCAAACCGTATCTCTACGGTTTTAATTTTGCACATTTAGTCTAGTTTGGATGGTTTCACGATTTGAACGGTTTTTTTGTTCTTTTTTTTGGGTACATTCCTACTCATAATTACTCCATAGGTCCCAGTTGTAACCCTATATATACGCGAGTAGGTTGAACCAGTTTGAGATTGATATATTATATCTCATATATCATATATCATATTTTTTGTCTTTCAAGACAAAAGATATCAGGGTTCTGTCGATACGAGTTCTCGATGGCCCGTAACCCACACTACGTTCGACGATCGCATAAGAGAATAAAGTAGAAGATTGACAAAAATGTATTCTTCTAAATTAACTTTGATTGCACGGGTTTATTTTTGAACGTTCGACATCAAAATTTTTATCTGGAGCCTGTTTCGGCGTTTACCCGTCTAACTAATTTTTTACCGAAAATCGTTTACAAAAATAATGATATTGACAGTATTGCCTCAAACACATTTGATATCATGTTTAGGATAGTTTAGGTTATTTGGTGATATTGCATGCGGTTTGTTCCATGTATCTTTTAGTTAGAACTTTCATGTCATAAGACTTAGGAATTTCTTTTGCTACTTGTTTCATTTGGCGTTCTATATAGATATACTATGTATCTTTGCTATTTATTTTTTATGTTCTCTCTCTGCCTCAACTAACACCTTTTCCAGTTTTTACCTTAACTTCTGGACCCTTGTTTTCTCTGGTTACCAGTTTAAATATCAGTGGCGACTCTATTTTTCACAAAAAAAGATTTTCAAAATTTGGTTTTCAAGGTGTTAAAATATTTTCTAAACGTTTCTTGAATTCCCTTAGTTTTAAAACAAAATCCTAAATTCCGGCACCACAGCGGTTCGATTTCATAGAGTACTAGAATTCAATCATTTCTCGACGATCGTTTAGAGACTTTGCGCATCATCCTACTCAATTTTCATCATTGGATTTACCCGAATAAGCCTATGATTCGGCGGTGTCAAAGTGGGGTGTCTACAGTTGCTCTCTTTAACATAAGTTGCATAGTAACGCATGATGTCAGTTGTGTCAAAGACCCAGAGTCAACATCTATTTGACCAAGCTAGCAATTTTAGGCTAAAAACATGCATGCATTCATATGACGGTGGTCACGCTCGAGCTTCTATCGAGCTTCCTATGTACCCGTTTGCTAGGGATCAGACGAAAACGTAGTTCCGGAACAAATGCTAATGATGCAAAATGCAAAACATGATGCAGATGCTAAATATGATCAACAAATATCCTAAAGTTCAAGTCAAGACCCCAAGGAGCACACACAAACAACAATTTGAAGATCGAGTCAAGATCTAAGAACTCAGGTGGAGATAAAATAATTAAAAGGATCGAGCCAATATCTTAGAAATTATCTTAAATAGGAGGGCAACACAAATTAATAGGTCGAGTTAAGACTTAGAAATTCAAGACGAAAACAAGACAAAAATAATTAAAAAGTTGAGTCAAGACTTTAAAACTATTTTTATTGAGAGAAAACCACGAATCAGTAGGTCGAATCAAGACCTAAACATTCGGGATGAACACGGAATAAAAAATAATTAAAAAGTCGAGTCAAGACTTTAAAATTAAATTTATTAGGAGAAAATCACAAATTATTAAGTCGAGTCAATACCTAAAAATTTTGGACGAAAACAGGATAAAAATAATTAAAAAGTCGAGTCAAAATTTTAAAATTATTCTCATTGGGTCAAAATCACAAATTAATAGATAGAGTCAAAATCTAAAAATTTGGGATGAACATGGGATAAAAATTATTAAAAAGTCGAGTCAAGACTTTAAAATTATTCTCATCGGGAGAAAATTACAAATTAATAGGTCGAGTCAAGATTAAATTAGAACGAACACAAGATAAAAATAATTAAAAATTCGAGTCAAGACTTTAAAACTATTTTTAAAATGCACCACAAGGCATTAAAACGCACAAAACATAATCATGACAAAAAATAAAGCACCCGCAGCATCCAAAGTTCGTGGACACGAGGTTCAAGACCCCAAGCCGTGATTTGACGCTTCCAAAACATAGCGGTCGTAAACAATCTCTTTGAGAAAACTCGCGGGCATGACAAAACCCCTCATAAGCCTCGCGGTCGCTAACATCAAATGTTGCGACCGCAACATCCTAAGGATCATAAAGCCTCATAAGCCGCGTGAGGTAGCCTCATTCTTCAGTTGCTCACTCTCTCTCTGCTCTTGACTCACTCGGCGATCTCAAGATTCAAGGCTTTCTCTTTAGCTTTTTAGCTTTTCTCTCGACGCAAGATGTTTCCTTTGCTATCGTAGCTTCCTTTTCTCTTCATGGCGGGTCATAGCCATGGAGATGATAATCTTAGCGGTGCCGGGTCTAGTGTTCCTATGAGCGGGATCTCTAATCATCTGCCTTCTACTTCTGCAGGGATGATAGATGTTCTTCAAGTTACTGGCGATCGCGAGACAACAGATCAAGCAGTTGTCGATGTGGAGATAGCGGGCTTCTTGGTTCCCCAGGCTGGCGAGGATATCCCAGCTCCTTTTGACCCTCTACGATATGCTCCAGCACTACACTATCTGGACCGGGGCGAAATGAGGAGGTACGAGCCTCTCGATACTGATGTCGCTCCTAACCCTCTTCTTCGTGAGCCTCATGTCCATCTTTCTCGCCATAATCATGCGGTGAGTCCTTCTTCCTTTCAGCATGCTCGTAGTTCCCTCTTCGAACATAGAATATATGTTTAGATTTCCCTGATACTTGTGACAAATGCATGTGATTGAAGATACCAAAACCTGAAACATTACCCCAGTTTATAACATAAGTAATATGCAAAAAAACAAAAGGACTTTAAAACTCATAACAAGTATGAATGCAATCATACCATAAAAACCTAGAACTAGAGACTCAAGATGGCATACCTAAAAACTAGACCAAGGATCTAACATAATACCTAGATGACCAGAGTTTTTTAAACAAAACACCCAGATACTAAGATTTAAAACACGAGTGCCTGGGGAGCAGGGCTTTAAAACATAGGATGCCTAGCGCACTTGTGCTTGGGTGCTTGGGGAGCAGGGCTCGAGAAACCTAAGACGCCTTCTGGACTTAAAGTGCTTGAGGAGTAAGGCTTGGGAAACTTAAGACACCTTCGAAACTTAAGGTGCCTGAGGAGCAGGGCTTGGGATGCCTAGCGCACTAAGGCTTGGAAAACCTAAGATGCCTTTTGGACTTATGATGCTTAAGGAGCAGGGCTTTGACAAACCTAAGGATCGTCTCACGAACCTAGGACCTAGACAACGCTTCGCATATGACTATGATTTGAAAAAGGGTTTGCCTGGCGCAGTAGGGCTTAGAAAACCTAAGGGTCATCTCACAAACCTAAAATCTAGACAACGCTTCGCATATGACTAGGGTTTTGAAACAGGGTTTGCCTGGTGTACCAGGGCTTAGGGTGGCTAGCTCACTAGGGCTTGATAGACCTAAGATGCCTTCTGAACTTAGGAATACCTAGACAATGCTTCGCATATGACTAACGTTTTAAAAGGGATTTACCTAGCGCACCAAGGCATAGGGTGTCTAGCTCACTAGGGATTGAGAGACCTAAGGCGTCTTCTGGACTTATGAATACCTAGACAATGCTTTATATATAACTAGGATTTGAAAAAGGTTTGCCTGGCACACCATGGCTTAGGGTGCCTAACTCACTAGGGCTTGATGGACCTAAGATACCTTATGGACTTAGGAATAACTAGACAACGCTTCACATATGACTATGATTTGAAAAAGATTTTTTCCAGCGCACCAGGGCTTATGGTGCCTAGCTCACTAGTGCTTGAGAGACGTAAGACACCTTCTAAACTTAGGAATACCTAGACAACGCTTCGCATATGACTAGGATTTGAAAAAGGATTTGCTTGGCGCACCAGGGCTTAGAAAACCTAGGAATCATCTCACAAACCTAGGACCTAGAGAACGCTTCGCATATGACTAGGGTTTTGTTATCTCTTTCTTCGCTCTTCCTGCATTCTATTTGATCTGACAGCTTTTTGTTACATCTTCTAACCATTTCTTTTTACTTTCACAGGCTGGCCTATATATCCGAGGCTTTGGCGATTTCAGTCGTGCACTGAAGTAGTTCGAAGCTCTCCCTTCTCAAAGTCGGACCTTTGTTGAAGGAGTTAGTTTTGGCAGGTTTATACTATTGCTGGGTGAGACCCACAATGATCACATACAGCTGACAACTCTTGCCGAGAGATGATGGGACACCACCAACACCTTTCACTTCCCGACTTTCAAGGCTACCTTGATTCTGTTAGACTTTGCGAGGATTACTGGCATCCGCATTTGTGGAGACCCCGTTCCATTCGACCCGAACATTTCCCAGTCTACTGAGGCAATGACATACTTTCTGGGCACAATTCTCCTTCAGATGGACTGGGGACGAGTCAGGTACACCTGGTTTTACACTCACTTTCACCATTTTCAATGCTCAAAGCCTCGCCGTTATGAGGGGGTAGCTCGAGTCTTTTTGTTGTATATCTTTGGTATCTTCTTGTTTGCAAATAAGGAGAGTACTGTCCATCTGCATTATCTAGGTGCTCTCCACCATCTGGACCGGGTCGCCACCTATGACTGGGATGGTGCTACTCTCGCCACATTATACTTCTTCAGAAATGCCGTGACACGAATCCCACAGGAGCTTGGCATTATAGGGTATTGGAGGATCTGGAAGGTATATCACTATTTTTTGTCTTTTTGTACTTTCATTTGTTCACACATCTGGTAACTGTCCTTTTATTGACTCTTTCTTTTGTAACTATGAAGTTATGAGTTCCTCGGGATGTCTGTCCCAGTGAACTCCCATGAGGATCCCTTGGTGATTCCCTGTGCAGCTCGATGGATGAGGGAATACAAGGGAGCAAGATCCAAGGGAAAGAGTCTTGACAGACTCTGACTTTTCTAAGATCAGCTAACTCCTGATCAAGCATAACTTCTACCTCTCGTTCTTTACCATGTCTTCACTGTTCATACTATTTATTGTTCACCACTGCTTTATTTTGATTACTGTATACTTCTTTCACAGATCACATTGTTCTCCTTGTCCACACTGCTTACTATCTTACTATTCTTTGCCTATCTGTTGGTCTCACTTGATTTTTTCCCCTATTTTCTAATTGGATACCTTCTTTCCTCTATAGGTTTTTTTGGGATGTTTAGCAGGGAATGGAGGAGAGGGTTGGCGCAGATCTGATGCATAGTTGTTCTACCTCTGAACTGCGGGTTTTACTAGAGGGTCCGTTCTGCCAGAGTGGTACCTCGGGGATAGAGTCGTCCGCCAGTCACTCGCCCTGGATCACTTCTGTATTTCAGTGCCTTCTTCTGTTCGCATGCGCTAGACGGACATCATGATTGATCTGGACATCATTAAGAGATAGATGGCACTCATACTTTTTTATTGTTGGGGCCAGTAGGTGACTACACGACGTGGGTGAGAGCATACATGATGGGACCGATGGGTCCTCATCCAGCAGTTGTAGGAGATCCTTCTGACGAGCCAGCTAGAGTCAGGAGGAGAACTGGAGTAGCATTGGCAACAGCTGTAGCTAGAGCAGGAGCTACTAGAGTAGGAGCAGGAGCAGCGGGTGCAAAGATTCCATGGGACGTTACTATCTTTGTGGTGGGTCATCCATTCGTTCTTCCTGTTCCCGTCCCACCAACTCTAAAGTTCAGAGTTGATATTTCCAACGCTTGTCCTTGTCCTTTCCTTTTCCTTTTCTATCAGTCCTTATTCAGGTTGCACAAATCTCATTTCCTTTCTACAGGTTGACCAGGCATGGGTGGATCCGTCAGTAGGATGCTTCTTTCCGAGCGGCTAGCATTGCTTTTTCCCCTAAGGCTATAGTAAGTATCCTCTGACAATTCCTCGTCCTTCTTCTTCATCTTGTTCCTGCACTTACCCTTATCTTCCTTTCTGCAGCTGCGTGCCCCAGTTCGGGGTATGGTGCGAGGTCGTTGGTTTCTTGCCTCTTCCTAAGCTCGCTCTACTCGAGAATCTGCTTCATCAGGTTGGAACCGTTCTTGAGTCATATATTTTACTAGCAGTGATGATGACGACAAAAGAGATTATCTTGAGAAGATGAGCTAAGAGAGTCTTCCCCTATATCTGACTTCATTCACTCTTCTACTTTAGATACATTCAGTTTTTCGGGCCTACATGCCTAGTTTTATTTGACGATGGGCTAGAGTGCCCTTGTATCTTCAAATACACTTGGGCCTTTGAGCCTTTTTCCTTTTATGCTTATATGATCTTGCTTGCATGAAAAACTTTATCTTTATTGCTGTTTAAACTATCTTAGTTGTACAATGCATGATACAAGTCTCAAATCACGGGATAAACTTTACAAGGATTTTACTTTTATTCTATGAAAGTAACAAAAAAAATTTAAACAATAAATAGAAAGGAGAAACAAGACAAGTGAGAGGTATAAAAAGTATACGAAAGAGGTACATTCGCAAGGCGTTGTAGTGTAAGGCGTGGCCAATCCAAGATAGAGAGAAAAGCGACAAAGTCAAGAAGTAAAGGGGAGAAAAATTTGAGAGACCTGCTTTGCTCTTAGAATTTCATAGCTTTCTTTCTTTTTTGTTTTTACAGTTTAGGATTTACGCGCCCACCCTATTTTCAAAATTTTGTAATCGATGCTGAAGGGAAATATTCCACTTTTATCTTGAAAAGGTTCCAAATTATCTAAATTTTTTTGATTTTTGCAATGTGAAATGACTTTATAATCAAAATTTGAAGAAAAAATTGTGTTGATCTTTACTTGGATTCAAAGATGGCTAATACAAAGAAAGTAGCCAAACTTCTCAAAAGAAGCTGCCTAAGTATCGTAAAAAGTAGAATTAGACCTTAACATAGTTCGAGCTCGGTTCTCCCTCGGGTATTAATATTCTCCTTTTGTGGTGCCCTAACCTTTTTCAAAGTCGCCTTTTTAGATTTTCGGCCTTGCGAGCTGCTCTAACTTTTGCCTAGGCTGCTTTTTTTATTTTTAACCAAGCGAGCACTTATTTTATTTTATTTTTCCCTCAAGGGTACTATTTTTTGAGATGGTCTAGGTTAATTGGAGTGAAGAACGTGTTACCATCTAAATCTATGATCATTACTGCACCGCTAGTCATGATAGTCTTGATTAGATACGCCTCGGCCCAATTTGGCTTGAACTTTTCCCTTGGATAAAAAATAGGAGTCCTAATTTTCTTAAAAACCAAGTCAATCAACGTCTCTCAAATCCCAGGTCTTAACTTTTTTTGTTGAACACTCTGCATATCCTCCTTTGATACTCTTGTATGTGGAACATAATTTGTAGTTTTCTTTCATCAAAATAAAAGAAGCTCTTCCATCAGATTCCTCTACCATTCTTCTGCATGTTGAACTGCATCTTATATTTCCTGGTCATTTTGAAGAATTTTTGCAACACTATGACATGGTCGTCTCGATCTTTGGATTTAACAATCATGTCGTCAATATACACCTCGACTTTCTTATGTATATATCATGAAACAAGGTAGTAGCAACCCTTTGATAGATTGCCCCTGCATTCTTTAGACCGAATGACATCACTTAATAACAATAGGTGTCCCACGGTGTGGTGAACATTATTTTTTTCTCTATCTTTGGGGTCCATTAAGATCTAATTATACTTAGAAAAGTCATCCATAAATGGTAAAAGAGCGTGCCTCACTGTACTATCTACCAAGACATCAATGTGCGGCAATAGGAAGTTGTCCTTCGGGCTAGCCTTGTTAAGATCTCAGAAATTCACACAGACTCCAATACGTCCATCCTTCTTCAAAATCGGTACAATGTTGGCCACTCACTTCAGATACTCGGTTACCATAAGAAATCAGTGTTGATCTGTTTGGTGACTTCTTCCTTGATTTTTTGAGCCCATTCTGGCCGTATTCTTCTTAACTTTTACTTCCACAGTTTTTCATTGGGATACAATGGGATATGGTGTTGGACGATTTCAGGATCAATATCGGGCATATTCTCATAAGACTATGTAAAGACGTCATTGAATTCTTTTAATAAAGTTAATAATTATTCACGTTCAACTAAAAATAAAGAAGAACCAATTTGAATAATTTGTAGGTTAATTTCATTACTCATGTTTATCGATAAAATTTATTCAATTATTGATTGCGCACACATTTTTTTACTCTTTTTATTAAAATTTTTAATTCTTCAGGGACATCCCATTTGAATTCAAAATCATCAAAAAGCATATAAAATAAATCAAACAAAGCAAAATAATAAGAACTTTCGTTTATTTCATAAATATCAAAGAGAGTAGAAATTACAAAATCGAAAGAAAAAGAAGAGGGTGCATAGGCAGACGTGCCCTCAGACTCGACATCCAACTAATCTGAACAAAGAAAAAACTTACAAGACTCAGACATTGACTTGAGACTTGAATCATACAAATTACAAAAATCTAAAAACCAGCTGTGACATTCAGCTTTGAGACAGCAGATGGAGGTGGGATGATCTTATTGTCAATGTGATCCTAAATTTCATAGCAGAATCTCACACAGTAATCGGTCGAGTGTCCGTAGCTTTGATGGTATGAGCAATATTGGGAGGGATCATAGTGTGATGGTAAAGGGTTAAGAGGCAACATTAAATCAAGAAGCTTTATCAGTCTTTTCTCGGTAAGTCAATTCAGGACCATAGTCAGAGAGATATTAAGGGAAGTGAAAACTCTCATTGGCATTTTCAGCTGTGACGACTAGTTATTTCTTAGAGGAGGTGATGAAGGTGAGGAATTTGATCGATCTGTTTGGGATTTTAGCAAATTCACCTCGTTAAAGCGAGAAGTGGAAGAGGTGGGCTAGTTTTGGTAGTTAGATGGGTAAGGTCTTCCCAACTTTTGGCTTGGCTCGGCCTCCTCGATATCACCATACTAGATTGCGTCTTTTATTTGAACCCCGACATCAAACAACTACTCGAATGTGGAGAGCAGCTGTGTGATCAGGTAACGCTTTAATAGGGACTAAAGATTCTTGACTACAATCCTCACTTGTTCCTTTTCTGTTAGTCAGTTTGTCATTTTAGCTGCTTTTCCTCTCCATCGGGTTAAAAAATCCACAAACGATTCCTGGCCCTCATGTCGAGTGGTTTCAAGTTCTCGGGTGGTTACATCTAGCTAGACATTGTAGCTATACTTATTGAAAAACGTTGTGGCGATATTTTTCCATGTTCTCATGTTAGAAACATCGAAATAAAAGAACCACTTTTGGGCTGCCCCTAAAAGAGATCGGTGGAATAACTTAGCCTTTAACTGATCATCGATCCCCATGGGAGAGAGGGTACTGACGTACATTCTCAAATGAATTTGGGAATCTTTGATTCCATCGAACTTCTCCATTTATGACATCTTAAACTTTTTTGAGAGCTTGGCATTTAGAAATAGGCACAAACCTCCCACATCTAGCATATATTCCTCTACTCCTTTTGCCTTCCTTATAACCTTTTTCATCCTATTAATCTTTTTTGCCAACGTAGATTTCTTGGACTGGGCCGTATTCTCTTCTTCTACCATGACCTAACGAGGAACCTGAGGTGGTATAGCAACCTGTGGTCCATCCTGACCCTAATTATCACCCTAGAAATTCTCTCTATTTTCATTCGGGTCCTCTTGTTACTCATTCACACCCAAAAAAAAAAGAGCTTGAATTGCTCAAATCTGTGTTTGACATTGAATCTAAGCATTGGTTTCTTATTCGACCGCTCTTTCTATCTCAGTAATCACCCTCATCAGGGCTGCCAAGTTCACTTCATTCTCTGCCATCTCAGACAGTTCCACTGCCTGCTGGAATACCCTGTAGAGTCTTCTTGTTATTGATCTGGCCCAAACATGCACTGGATGCTGTTCCTTCGACTCAATGATCTAAAATTGGAACAAACCTAAAAACTCGAGAGGAGAAAAGAAAGTATAAAAAACTTCTCGAACAGATCCCCGATAACATATGGCATAACAACTGTCTGTGGGTAGCAAAACAAAAGAATGCCTCAGCCGAGTCTAGACTGACAGAAAACCAGAAAGCACATCACCCGAAAACCCCAAAAGAGAAACCTAAAAATCATACTAACACTATACAGAGGAACATAGGGATAGAGGTTTAATCAAAGGTTTTACAGGAAAAATTGGACAGCACTCCGAGAGGAAAATAGATCTAAACCAAACGAAACCTTAAGCCAGAACCCAGACAGGAGTCCGAGAAAGGAAGAAAACTTAAACAAAACTAAGGGTGCAAAGCCGATACCCCAAGTACAGCCTCTGAGAAAGAGAAAGCTATCCTAAGCTAAAAACGAGGGCATCAGTCATAACCCGAGCAAATCCCCGAAAAGAAATTGAGATCCTAAAACAAACCTAGGTTACTACCAAAACCTCGGTAAGAACCCAAGAGGGAAACTATTAAATTGAACAAAAGCCGGAAGCAAACCTGGGCCGAACCCCGGGAGAGAAGCTATCCTAAGCCAAACAAACAAGCAAAGGTCTTAAACAGACACAAACAAAACATATAATTAAACAAAAACATTTAATCCTACCGATTATGTTCCTAATGGGAGGGTTCTAAGGCACTATATGTAGAAAAAGGCTAGTTTGGTCAATACTCTGGGTACCTTCTAAATAGAGTCAAGAATATACCTCTCATACCTAGTCTGGTCCAGGACATGGTCTAATGGTACACAATAACTCTTTTGCCGCACCTAAAGGAGCGTTCGGCCAAAAGGCATACCCGCCTCCCTAACATAGCCCCGAGACAATAAACTGACTGGGATATCAGGTCCACCAAGCAGGAGGCAGAGAACAATGCAAATGCGTGCTAGAATGCTGTAGACACTCCAATTTGACCCCGCCTAATCTTAGGCGAATCCGATGATGAAAACATGTGGAATAGTGCCTCAGTACGATCTTCGGGAAGTGATCTAAGCTCGGTATTTGAACCCAAAACCTTCAAATCAATAAAATTTTATAGAACCATCATAACTTGCTACCCAAGTAAGGCGACCGCCACGTTCATTGAGGCCACCGCCAATAGAACCTCTTGGAAACCCTAGCCAAATATGGCGACCGCCAACTCCCATCATGGCGACCGCCATAGAACTTTGTGGGACCCTTCAAAAGCATGGCGACCGCCAACTTGCATTGTGGCGACCTCCAACTCCAAATGGCCTGACGTGTCCCTAAGACGTGGCAGCATTTTATTGGCTAAAAAACTCTATAAATTTTGTACCTCTAGTACATTTTCAAGGACAGAATTTTGAGTGGAGGATTAGTGAGAAAAGTTTTGCCGAGTTGCCCAGCAATTTCGAGCCCTGACACCGAAACCCTGCTGAGATACCGGGCTCCGAACCTCCAACACCTACATTGAAGTCTTGCTTGGATCACCACCCGAGGATTGACCTATCGAAGCACATTCCCGACTCGAGGATTCCACAATTCAGGTACCTTGTTTGGATCACTGGTCCTTCTAATCATATTCTCTCTCTTTTGGGGTGACCGGGTTACATTTAATTTCAATTCAGGTATTCCTTCTTATTTATATAGTTAATCTTATCCTTATTTAATTGCTTTCCTTTTATTTAATCTTTTAATCCGTTACTTAATTCACACATTCACACTAAGCACATTGTCGTTTTCTTTAATATATGCATCAAATTAGTATTAATATAATTAAACGATACGACTAAATAATGTCAATATTATTGTAATTCAAAACACTTATATTAAAATGGTTATAATCGTCAATATTATACCCATTTGATTTTAGCATTTCATTTCTTCTCTTCTTTTTTTTCTTTTATGCTAATTTAATGGCCCAGCATTCATTTTCTTTTCTTTTTCTTTAGTTAGTCAATTTTCCTTCTAATAGCATTTTATTTTCTTTTCTTTTTCTTTTCTTGTAACACTAGTTTAATGCTCCATTTTATTTTATTTTTAAGCTTAACATTTCCTTTCTAGTTTTCATTTTTTTTCTTTAATAGTAGTATAATTTTCTTTTCAGGCATCTTATTTCTTTTCATATAATGTAATTTTAATTTCTTTTCTTCTTTCTTTTTTTTTAAGTCCCATTTTCTTTTCTTTAATACTAATACTCTATTTTATTTTTTTCTATTTCTAACTCTTATTTTCTATCTTTTTTCTTTCCTTTAATGTTAATGTAGTTTCTTTTACTAACATTTTATTTCTTTTTCTTTTTCTTCTCTTTTATCACTAGTTTTAAATTCCCTTATAATGTCTTTTTTTTTTCTTTTCATCTTCTCTTTACCAACTTTAGTATTTTTTTTCTTTAATATTAGTACTTATTTTTCTTCTAAAACTCTATTTTTTTAAACTTTATTTTCTTTTCATAACATTTTATCTTATCTTTTCGTTCTTTCTCTTTATTAAATTCAAAAATCATAAAAAGTTATTTAAACTAGTTTTCACCTTTAAATGTAATTTTCTTAAAATGAGAATAGTTAGGTGAATAGTTAAGTTTTCATTTAGTAATCCAAATGAACATTTTCTAACCTTTTCATTATAGCATGTTTTTTTTTATATAAACTTTTTTTTATTTTTTTTCTTTTAAACCTTTAAATTCTCTTTTCATGCAGCCCTTATTTTCTTTTGTTAGTAAGTTTTCTTTTAATAAAGAATTTTTATCCATCTTTACATTTAGTATTAAATGCTTATCTAATGTATGTTTGTGCATGTTTTGGTTAAATTCATATTTAGAGTAGTTTAGCATATTTTTGTAACAAATTCATGTTTAGAAAAATTTTAGCATCTTTTAGTATATTTTGTTCTTTTAGACAAATCATGATAGTTAGCTTATTTTTGTGAAATTACATGTGGGAGTGTTTCATGTATCCTTAGTTGGAATTGCATGTCGTAGAATTTAGAATTTTATTCTTTTATTTTTTTTGATTTGGAAGGTTATGTACATACGTTATGTATTTTTTATATTTGATTTTAGATGTTCTTCCTTCACCTTCATTTTCTTTTTTGTAAGCATTTGAGAAATTCTATTAAAGAACTAATGATGATTAGTAGAGGCCAACCTTACGGTTGGACGAACGGAGTGCCTAACACCTTTTCCGATTCGTACCTTAGCTCCCGAACCCTCTTTCTCTGGTTAACGTTTTCAAAATCAGTAGCTATTTTTTTTTATTTTTCTTAATTTTTCTCAAAAATTATGTAGCGACTCCATTTTCAACAAAAAGAGGTTTTCAAAATTTAATTTTCAAGGTGTTAAAATATATATATATATTTTTAAGCATCTTTGAATCCCCATAATTTTGACCATTTTCAAAATAACCCCTAAAATTCGAGTCATACAGTATTTTCTGGCGACTCCGCCGGGGACTGGTTTTCAAAATCAAATAAAAGGGCTAGACTCAAAAGCATCATTGATTTTTAATGAAATTTCTCATTTGTATTTTTGCATGTATATGCATTGTTCATCAACTCCCCTTACCTGGTTGACCTAATGCCCTGAACGTTAATCCGTTTCAGAGATTGTGGAAAAGACGAGCAACCCTTACTGACTGTACGCTATCATAGCTACAGTAAAAGAGTTAGGGCGTACTGTTTGACCATATTTTGCATGAGAGGTATATACCCAGCTCTATTCAGAAGGTACCCTTTTCAATTGACCACAACTGGCCTTTTGCATATAGTGAACTTAAACCCCCCCAATTAGGTGTTGCTAACCCTAGTAGTATTATGTATTTTTCTTCATTGTATGTTTTGTTTGTATATTGCTAAGATTGTCTTGATCAAGTTTAGGTGAGTTCTTTCTCCAAATTCGACCTGGGGTTTCTGTTATCCTTTGCTTAGGCTAATTTTTCCTTTAAGCTCTTAGCCAAATTTTATTTTTCACCATATTCAGTTTTTCTTACCGTAGTTTTCTCCCCGGGGTCATGCCCGTGTTTCGTTCTAGGGTAGTTTCTCTCTCCTCTGAGATCTTTTTGGGTCATTAGTTCCCTCGACATAGACTCATTTTTTTCAAGCCCTTGAGAATTATTTCCCTATCGTCATGCTGCCTATTTTTTTCCTTAGAATTTTTAGGTCAAACCAGTCCGGTCAACGTAGCTCTGTTTCCCTACTGAAGTGCTGTCCGTTTCCTTGTTTTAGATAAACTTTCCCTCTAGAATTTAGTTTTTTCCCCTTTTAACTGTCTTTCTAGTTTTTGAATTATCCTGTTGTGCCGCTGGCATGGGCTCAATAGAGGCATTGTGTCAATTTTTGTGTTTATCTGCTCATGATGCACTATTTTGGGAATCTGAGGTATTTGTTATCTGTTGTCAGAATGCTTACCTAAAAAGAGTTTGATATAGTTACTCTGCTTTTAGGATTCAGGTGTTCTCTGTGAGTTTACCATTGGGCCGAGAAAAATATAGTCAACACACGTTTGGGTAAAGTCATGATCGGGCAGACTTTGTAGGGTATCCAAACAGCCAACTGAGTCAGCTGAAATGACAAAAAATGAGGTAAATCTGGCAGCCCTAATGCGGGCAATCACTGATATATAGAGAGCAGTAGAGCAGCCGACCTAGGCTCAAGTGCAATGTCAGACACAGATCCGGGCAATTCAGGCCCGTATCCCTATTGTGAACGGGCAACCAGATGACACGAATGAGAATACAGAACACTTTTGGGATGACAATCAGGTCCCCGATGGGCCGCAAGTTATTCCACCACCACGGAACCCTCGTCAGGTAATAGTTGAGGAGAAAAACGCTGCACAGTCCAGAGAATCTGCTCTAATTGAGAAGATCGACAGGATGGAAAAGGTCCTCAAAAAAGCCAAGGGTGTTGAGGAATATATGCTCAATGTAGGGGGACTCTGCATGTTTCCGTATGCTAAATTGCTAGAAAAGTTCAAAATGCCAGACATAAAAAAATTTGACGAAATCGGAGATCCCAGAATTCATCTCCGAATGTATGTTAGCACCATCTCGCTAATAGGAATTGATGACCATTTGAAGGCTTAGCTCTTTTGCCGATCTCTTGCTGGGGCAGCCCAAAAATGATTTCTCTCCCTTGATGTCGCCAAAACCAAAACTTGGGAAGACATAGCAACAGTTTTTATCAGCCAGTATAGTTACAATGTCCAACTGGATGTAACTATCCGAGAGCTCGAAATGACCCGACAGGAGAACATAGAATCTTTCATTGACTTCCTGACCCGATGGAGGGGTAAAGCCGCCAAAATAACAAACAGGCCCACTGAGAAAAAGCAGGTGAGGATTATGGTTAAGAATCTACAGTCTCCATTAAAGCGCTACCTCATCACATAGCCGCTTTCCACCTTTGAGCAGTTGTTCGACGCTGGGGTACAAATTAAGGACGCCATCCAATCTGGTGACATTAAAAAAAGAGAACCCAATCAGAAACCACCAAGGACCTTTCCCGCAAATCAACCCGCTGTAACTAATCTCGTGTCCTGCTCGGGAGGGTGAACCTTCTGAACCCTTCTTATTCCACCCATCCAACAAATAACCTTCAGTAATCAAACAATGGCCAACAGTAACAAAAACTGAGGAGGGTCTTCACCCCCCTCAACATCTCTTTATCCACCACCCTGAGCCGACTCATCGAGAAAGGGCTTATCAAGCCATTGGATCCCATGCCAGTGCCCGACCCACTTCCCCTAAGATACAATGCCTCTCAATATTGTGCCTTCCACCAAGGCCATGGGCATTTAACTGGCAAATGTATGAGGCTCCACCATAAGATCCAAAATCTCATTGATAACAAGGTGATCCCACCACCATCGGTCACCCCAAAATCGAATGTCACTGCTAACCCACTGCCAAATCATGCCAGGCAAACTAGGATAAATTACATATCTCTGGGGAAATCAAATGACCTGAGTCAGCACATCTGTTCAGCACACCTACCACGCCCTCATGTTTCAATAACCAAGGATCAGACAGCATGCTCGTTCATGATGATTAGAGGTAATCGAGATAGGATGGAAGAATGGAATGATAATGCTTGGGAATGACATCGACCGCTAATCCAAGTCTACCAACAAGAGGAGGAGCGCAACGAAGAAATTGACTAGCCATTAGATTATCTGGCCTAACCCTATGGATTCGGCCACGTGCTCGATGGAATGACCTTTCCCCAACTTTTGAGGAAGAGATACATGTCAACGAAATGTAGTCCTATTAGCTGGTAAGGGTTATGCTAAAGTCAGACGGGGCCGAGTGGGCCAACTTCTGGGCAACTCGGGAACAGCAAGTGAATTTTATTAAAGAGGACATTTGGGAGGATATCGATACTACATGGGCTATTGAAGATGACAAGAAAAGAAGGGAAAGGGCAGCCGTTCATGACTTAAATAATTTGTGGGCATTTGAAAGCCCTCTGCACGTAAACGAAGTAAGACAGACAGATAATGTGATGCCAAAATTATGGGATCCCGAAGACGGCGTGGAACACCTAACTAGAAGTGGACAATATTTTAAACCAGCTCAGTTAGGAAGGGGATAGCCAAGCGGGAAAGAGAGACAGACAGAGCAAGAGGAGGAGGATGATGCTGTACTTAGACAGTTGAGGAAGACGCAGGCCAACATCAGTAGCTGGGGCTTATTGATGGCGTCACATAAGCATAGACAAGTTATTTTAAAGGTGTTGAACAAGGCCAGTGTCCTGATAGATGCAACCCCCGAGAAGCTCATTGGGCTTATTCTGCCGATCGCCAAACCAAAAGTAATTTCCTTTTTTGATAAGAATTTTCCCGCTGAAGAAAAAAGTCACAACAAGCCGCTACATATCACCGTCAAATGCCTAGAAAAGTGGGTTCCAATAACCCTTATTGATAATAGGTCTGCCTTGAACGTTTGTCCATTAAGAGCGACTGTTTGCCTAGGGATGAGGCCAGATCAGTTCACTCCCTGCAATCAAGGGGTGCGAGCTTATGACAACATAAGAAGGGATGTACTAGAACTGGTGTCATTCGCTATTTCAGTAGGACCTTTGGAAACGTTAGTTGAGTTTCACGTGCTAGACGTACTAGTCTCCTTCAATCTGCTGCTGGGCTGGCCGTGGATGCATGACCCAAATATCCAGGCGGTACCGTCTACCCTTCACCAAAAATTGAAATTGATAAAGAACGGGACAGTTTTGACCATCCATGGAGAAGACAGCATTCTGTTGGGAATGTATACTGAAAAGTCATATTTTTTATGTATTTAACTCTTGATCCTTAGCATATTAATGAGAAACATTTGAGATAGTTTTGTATTTATAATTTTATATTTATATTTGTGATGTATGAGTACATGATCCGTATATTCTATCCAGTATTTGACTCGGTGCGTGCTGCACGAAAAATTGGGTCAAAGGTTCTGACAGATTATACAGGTAGGCTCACAATCGCAATGGATTCGGACATTCCATTGGTATGATTGTAGTACATCATTATAGTAGTTGGTCTTGGCTAGGTCGAACGGATCGAATTCAGGTTTTAAGAATTCGATGTTTGAACTCGATGTGCTAGTATACTTGGAGTGTATTGAGCGGGATCAACGGGATGATCGATTTCACACTGACTATATGAATTGGTCCACATCCCGTATTATCATGTATTGCACAAACTCTTAATCCCAAAGTGATTGATTAATTGTGTTCAGATAATGTAC
>JAOTRH010164053.1:0-12714 GCA_034768845.1 Heliamphora exappendiculata
AAATCAATAGCCACTCATGGCTGTTGGTTTTCAGGCTTCAATTGCAATTGAATGGCCAATTCAATTGTAATTGATTCAGCTATTGAAATCTGGATTTCAATGGCCAATGAAATTCACATATTCCAACACATGGTAGTTGAGGATTTCTTCCCACTCTTCTGTTGATGACTCATATCCCCAAAACCTTTTCTAGATTTGATGATACTCCTCTTCGTATAATCAGACCCCACATTACTTCGCCCCCTAACAAAACCTTGTCCAGCCATCTTTGTTACCCCCCTTGATATTGCAGACCTGGTTGATAGGGGCCATATCCCCAGTTGCAATGTACACACGACCTTGAGTGAGATGATTTTTAGAACTGGAGTTTGGGTCCACTGCTAACACAGTACCAAAGTTCTCAATCACTATGGTAAAGGTTGTTGCATTCCAGGCATTGAGAGGAACCCCCTCTTTGGTTATCCATGTGTTTCTCCAGTTGTTGAACTCTCTATAGCTCCATTCATACAACACCTCAAACCAGTTATCCAACCAATTTTTTGCTTCTTTGCAGTAGAAAATCTTGTCCTCAGTCGAGCAGAACTGAAGTAGGGCCTTTGGTCCTCCAAGGGGTTTGATTGCTATGACAAACACCCTCTCCATTCTCATTGCCTCTTCAATGCCCTGTATCAACCGCCAATCCTTTGCCACTCCAATCTTACATTTCTTTAGCCATTCCCTTTCAGTAGCTTCTTCATTGATTTCTATCAGCACTTTATCCTTTTGTATGTTGTCTTGAGGAATATTGTCTTGCACTACCGGTGCGTAGGACCTGCCATCATAGGTTGCTTTCTTTAGTATGATTGGTTGCATGCTCTTACTCTTAAAGGTATCAATACGGTGATCTCTCTAAAGCTTCTTCTCAGGTCCATATCTCCCAACTTTGACTACTAGACGATGGCCCATTAACCACTTCCCATTATATCTTCTAATGGCTTCATAAGATTTTTCCTTATTTGCAAACCTCACAAAACCGAACCTAGTTTGGCCTATTTGTTTTCTTTTGGTTGGGGTGAAAGCATCCATCACTTTCCCACAACTTGCAAAAATACTTCTCAGCCAGTCATTATACATGCCCATACGAAGGTTATCTACAAAGACCGTATAAGTTTGTCTTCCTCCATTTCTGTTCAAAGCTCGGCCTTTCCTTTGCACATAAAACTATCTCCCACCGTCTCTACTCAAAGCTCGGCCTTCCCTTTGCACATGAAACTGTCTCCCACCGTCTCTACTCAAAGCACTGAAACTGTCTCCCACCGTCTCTATTCAAAGCTCGGCATTCCCTTTGCACATGAAACTGTCTCCCACCATCTCTACTCAAAGCTCGGCCCTCCCTTTGCGTGGTTCTAGCTCCAAATTAATCTCCTCTTTCTAATCTTTTACTTCTGTATCGAGAATACACTATTGGATATACCGTCTCTCTCTCTCTCTCTCTCTCTCTCTCTCTCTCTCTCTCCGATCTCTACATCGATCCCAAACACCATAACATACCGGCTTCAAGTGCCACCATCCTCGCAACTATTATTGAAACTACTGTCAAAACCACCGTTTCTGTTGCTATCAATGTTTACCGCCGGAACCATTTTCTTTTGGATTGACGTTAAAATTGGTAATAATCTCTCACTCTCTCTCCCTATCTCTCCAACTACTAATTTTGGATTGAACCGATTTTGGTACTTTTTTGGAGTTGTACCAATTTTACTTGAATATAGACTTCCTCTGTCACAGTTTCTTACCATGAAATTGACTTGTCGATAATTCTCAACAAGTGCCTTGATGAATACTCTGGGTTGGATTAAAAGATATATAAGAAAATTTTTAAAAAACATTTAGTAGAAAAAGTCCTAAGTATCCAATAATAATAATAATAATAATAATAATAATAATAATAAAAGGATAAATGAGGACGCCCCCTATCCCTTAATATTTTTGTAGCTACTATAGTTCTCAGCTTGTCCCCTACTTTTTTCCCCACTTACATTGCTTAAACTGGATTAATCAATAGAATTGATGGACTTTTTGAATCCAGCACTCTTTAACATAATGTGCAGTGTTTTTTGTTTAAATATTAACGTAAGTGTAGATTTTAATTCACTTATAAGCAAGATTCAAAATTTCTTTGTTTGAGAATTTAAAACGTAAGTTTAGATTTTAATTCATAAGTTTAAAAAACTTTTTGTTTGAAAAATGAAATCATTATATTCAAAGCTTTCTTATTTTACAAATTAAAATACAAGTATGAAATTTAATAGTGAATGATTCAAGTATATATTTTAAGTGTGTGTGATGCAAATATAAACGATAATATAATAATGAGAATGAAAAGTAAAACAAGTTAGAGATACGATACCAAGATTTTACAAGGTTCAGCTCAACAGCCTACGTCCTTATCTCAAGCCAACCGTTATGAGGATTTTCATTAACACTCATTCAATAGGCGGAGTAGCCTCTCTCCCTAGCCTAGGCGGAGCAATCTCTCTTGAGAATATCCCATTCTCAAGTCCTTCCTTATAGGCGGAATTCCCTCTCTCCTTCAATAGGCAGAGTGACCTCTCTTGAGAATCACCTTCTCAAGTTACAACAAGAATATAAGAGTAGAATCCAAATTAGATATACAAAATCAGCTCCTTTAGCGAGCAAATTAATACAAACGAAGCACACTAATATTCACTTCAAAGTATATACAAGTGAAAAGCTCAATTGAGGATTTCTAAGATTTTCCCTAAAAAATAATTCATAAAAATTAAGAATTTGAAGCACAAAATTGATATATATGAGAGAGTTGATTTGAAGGTTTGAAGTATATGAAACTAAAGCTTAAAAACTCTATTTATAGGTCAAAAGTTTGTACTAGTCGTTGGGCTAAATAAGGAAATATCAAACTAGCCGTTAACTTCAAAAATGCAAAAATAAGTTGTTCGGTCGATTGAATTGAGAGGTTCGGTCAACTGGATTGGTTCAGTCGACTGGATCTTGGTCTTCAGGCTACTGAATCGCGACTGTTCAATTTTCCCAACTTCAAACGCCCATAACTCCTTCATCCAGATTCCGAATAGGGTTATTTTTGTGTTCAAATTGAAGCCCCGGAGGTTACTTTCCAATGGTTCAAATCTCATATCAAAATTCATTTTGTACAAAAAGTTATGGCCAAAATACCGAAGGTATGTCAATTTTTTTCACACAAATTTTGCATATTTTTTACCGAACTTCTTTTGAAACATTTTAAAACATATTTTATACTTTGAAAATGATTTGTTATGAAATGTTTAACCAACCTATGGTCCATCTAAGGTCTCCTATGGGTTTTCACACATATAACCAATGATGTGTGAACTTACATAGGTCATAGTGCATTTACACTTAGAAAATCTTTAAGTTCTTTTATTGTCTTCTTGGTTTTTCTCTTACTCTATGGATCTTACCCGCTTGAATATAATCTTCATGCTTCATGGCTTTCATTTTTCTTTCTCAATTGTGCTTGTGTCATTAAAGTCCTGTGAACAAACTCAATTTGCACAATTAGAAATTTTGGTTTGTTATCATCAAAATAGGTTGAAACTTAGTTAGGCCAACAATCTCCATCTTTTTGATGATAACAAACAAAGAGAAAAACGAGATTGCCTTTACAAGGCTTCCCCTCATAATATGCATATAACCAAGATTTAGAAAATATAACGCAATTAATTCATAGACTTTGAATATTTTAAGTGATAAATATTTAGGCACATTTTGACTCATGCATGTGAAAACATTTGACATATCAAAACATTTGAAATATAAACTCTCTCATTTTTTAAATATCAAAAAGATTTAATCATTAAATGCAGTGTATACGCCCTCCTTTTCTCATATCAAAAGGAATATTAAAATAATAATATTTATTTTGCTCAAGAATTCTTCCCCTTTTGACATCATCAAAAAGTAGGCTAAAAAATGAAACTTATTAAAAAATTATTTTTCCACTCTTTGATATAGCATCATTTGACAGAAAAACAAGATACCAATTGTTAGAAAATTAATTATCAAATTAATACTAATTGATATGATACAAATTGTTATTCGATATTAAGTTATACCAATTGATAAACTGATGCCAATTGTTATTCATGTGAAGAAATATAAATAATACCAATTGTTAACTATTCTCTTCCATTTTCTAAGAAAGTCATTGAAAAATTATCATTTTTACAGCAATAATGAAGATAATAACTTTTTAAGAAAGCATTTTTAAGATGTTAAAACAATACCTATTTCGAAGCATGGGTAAATAATATGCAAATGGCTTCCAAAATAGCTATTTGTGTATAGGTTGAAACCTTATGGCATAGCTTAAAACTTTTTGGATAACAATGCCATATTTATTGGATTTAATAAATATTTTTGTCAAAAAAAATTTCTTCAAAGTACAGCACATAATACCAATTATTATGACTTTTTAGAAAATAATATCAAATGTTACTCAAAAGGTCATTTTTAATCTTCATTCAAATCTAATACCAATTTATATAAATTATGAGTACAATTTGATCTTATGAATTTCAAAAATTATTTATGACAAAAAAAAAAAAAACATCTAGAGCTCATTGTCATTATACTTAATGAGTATGAAAATTGGGCATTAAAGAATTAAGGCATAGTATGAAATGATATTTTCAACAAAGATATTTATGCTCCAATTTGCATATGTATGACTTTTAAAAAGATATTTATTCTTTAAATCATAGCACATAAGACTTTTAGAAAAAATATAATGTATGACTTAAGCACAAGAAAAATATTATGATCCATATTAAGATCGCATTGCTATGTTTAATGATCCAATTTATATAAGAATGATATTTAGCTATTTTACATACTAGGAGTCATTTTTCATAATAAAATAGGTACAAAAGTACATAGGAAAGATTATACAATTTGAGTTTTCATTGATCACTTTGTCAAGTCCCAAGCAATATTTCATTTTGAATCTTGACTTGGCATCCACATGTGTTTTGGGCTTTCACTTATTATGATATACTTGATTGCTCGAGTGGATGTATCTAAGCACATACAAAACAGATTTAGGTGGAATCTTTCGGTACCCATACCTTATTGGGTCCATGAGGGTTAGCAATTGAATTACATTTTACTTTTCAAATAATATTTTTATCAAAATTACTTTTTCCTCTATAAGGAAAATTATACTTAATATGACAATTTTTCATACAATATAAACAAGTAGTTTTGGAATGATAATTTTTTGAATAGGTACTACTTGAAGAAGCCTCTAAATTTTTAATTTTCCTCTTTAACTCTATATTCTCATTTTCGCTACGAGAGAATTTTATTCTTTTAAGCTCATCTCTTAAATGATTATTTTCTTCTTTAATGGTAGAAATTTCAATTTTATGATATTTTTCAAAAATTTCATAAGATGATTTTAACTCAATGAGTTCTTTTGAAAGATTTTCAATTTTCATTTTCAAAGAAACATTTTTCTTGCCTAACTTCAAAAAATATTTATGTAAATCATAAAATACCTTTTTAAGTTCCTCATATGTAGGAAATGATTTATTACGTGATTCATCACTACTAGAATTTAATTTATTTGAAGTACTTGTAGTTTTAGAATTTACCTCATCAATGCTATGAGCCATATAGCAAAGATCTACCTCATCATTGGATGAATCCTCATTGGAAGTGCTTGAATCAAGTTGATCCCCATGTTATAGCCTTCATAGCTTTCTTCTTTTTCTTTTTGGAATCTTTTCTTCTTGACTCATTTTTACTTGAATCACTTTTGTACATCTTTGAGTCTTGGAGTCTTCTTGCAAGCTTTTTATCATTCTTTAAAAATCTTCTAAGCTTTCTAGTGATAAGTTGCATATCAAGATCTTCATTCTCTTCATTACTGGTGTTCTCATTCAATGCTTTAAAAGCAACAATCTTCCTTTTGTTGAGCTCAATTTCTCTATCATTGATTTCCATCTCATAGGTAAGGAGTGACCCTATGAGTTCATCCAAGGTCATCTTCTTCAAGTCTTTAGCTTCCGTGATGGCTATAGCTTTAGCTTCCCATACTGGTGGCAAACCCCTAAACACTTTTCTCAGTAATTCATAAGAGGGGTAAGTCTTTCCAAGAGCATGTAAAGAATTGATGATATGCGTAAATTGAGTATACATGTCAGAAATTGATTCATGAGTATACATTTTAAAAGACTCATATTCATTTGTTAATTGATCTATTCTAGAATCTCTAACATCATCAGTTCCTTCGTATGTGTTTTTAAGCTTTTTCTAAATCTCTTGAGCACTTATGCAAGTCATAATTCTATTATACTCATTTGTATCTAAAACGCAATATAAAACAATAATAGCACTTGAATTAATTTGTAAAAATTTCATATCATTATCATTTAATTCATGATCAAGTTTAGGAACCTTATTTCCATCAACAAATTTTATGGGAACATAATCGCCTTTTTCTACAACTTGCCAAGCATGCCAATTTATACTTTGAATAAAAATTTTCATGCGTTATTTTCAAAAAGTATAATGCATGCCACAAAATAAAGGAGGTCGTGCGGATGATTGTCCTTCACCAAAAGAAGATACACTGATTTGAGTCATGGATCTTTTTCATAAAATTTTTTAAAGAAAAAATGTGACATGCTCTGATACTAATTGATAGTAAGTGTGTGATCCCAAGAGGGGGGTGGATTGAATTTTAAAATTTTTGTTTAAATATTAACACAAGTGTATATTTTAATTCACTTATAAGCAAGATTCAAAACTTTTTTGTTTGAGAATTTAAAACGTAAGTTTAGATTTTCATTCACAAGTTTTAAAAAAATTTCGTTTGAAAAATAAAATCACTAGATTCAAAACTTTCTTGTTTTACAAATTAAAAAACAAATATAAAATTTAATAGTGAATGATTCAAGTATATATTTTAAGTGTGTGTGATGCAGATATAAATAACAATATAATAATGAGAATAAAAAGTAAAATAAGTTAGAGATACTACACCAAAATTTTTATAAGATTCGGCACAATGGCCTACGTTCTTGCCTCAATCCAACCGCTATGAGAATTTTCACTAACACTCATTCAATAGGCGGAGTAACCTCTCTCCTTAGTCTAGGCGGAGTAGCCTCTCTTGAGAATGTCCCATTCTCAAATCCCTCTTTATAGGCGGAGTTCTCTCTCTCCTTCAATAGGCGGAGTAGGCTCTCTTGAGAATCACCTTATCAAGTTACAACACCAATACAAGAGTAGAATCCAAATTGAATGTATAAGATCAGCTCCTTTAGCGAGCAAATTAATACAAATGAAGCACACTAATATTCACTCCAAAGGATATATAAGTAAAAAGTTCAATTGAGAATTTTTAAAGTGTTATCTCAAAATTAATTCATAAAAAGAAATAATTTAAAACACAAAATTGATATATATGAGAGAGTTGATTTGAAGATTTGAAATATGTGAAACAAGAGCTTAAAGGCTCTATTTATAGGCCAAAAATTCGTACTAGCCGTTGGGCTAAATAAAAAAATGTAAAATTAGCCGTTAATTTCAAAAATACAAAAATAAGTGATTCGGTCGACTGAATTGAGAGGCTTAGTCGACTGGATTGGTTCAGTCAATTGGATCTTGGTCTTTAGGCGTGAATTGCGCTGCTCAATTTTTCCAACTTCAAACGCCCATAACTCCTTCATCCAGACTCCGAATATGGTCATTTTTGTGTTCAAATTGAAGCCATGAAAGTCTACTTTCAATGGTTCAAATCTCATATCAAACTTCATTTTGTACAAAAAGTTATGGCTAAAATACCGAAGATATGTCAATTTTCTTCACACAAATTTTGCATATTTTTGGACAAACTTCTTTTGAACATTTTAAAACATATTTTATACTTTGAAAATGATTTGTTATGAAATGTTTAACCAACATATGGTCCATCTAAGCTCTCCTATGAGTTTTCACATATATAACCAATGGTATGTAAACTTACATAGGTCATAGTGCATTTACACTTGGAAAATCTTCAAGTCCTTCAAGTTTTTTTCTTGTTTTCTTGGTTTTTCTCTTATTCCATGGATCTTAGCCGCTTGAATATAATCTTCATGCTTCATGACGTTCATTTTGCTTTATCAATTGTGCTTGTATCATTAAAGTCCTGTGAACACACTCAATTTGCACAATTAGAAACTTTGATTTGTTATTATCAAAATAGGTTGAAACCTAATTAGGCCAACATCTTTTAATTGTTTCATTTTTTGGGTTATAACAATGGGTAATGCTAACCACCGCCCATATTAACCACCGCCCACTGGACGGTGGTTAATAGTTTAATGGAGATAAATTTTTTTCAATATTAATATACTTTTTGGTGTGAGACTTACCACTTTTATGAATATTAATACATTTTACACAAATATCTATATATTATATACTTCTTAATCACCGCTCCCTAAATAGTTATTAGCATTTTTCTATAACAATAACCATTAGTGATCAACCCCTCATAACTTTATTTTTTTTGAAGTTATAGGTATGTACCGTACATATGTTTTTTGGTCAAACCTTTTTTTAATATTTTGATTAAATTATTATATTTTTTTTACTATTAACTAAAATGGTAAGATTTTTAATCAAAATATAAAAAAAATTAAAAAGCTCCAAATAATCAAAAAATAATCAAATAAATTAAAGAAGTTTTTTACGGTGAAAAAAATTTCTTAATATTTTGCAATCACCAATGTTTCTATTAATCTCAACTAAACGGATCAAAAAATTAAAGAATCTTAGTCAAAATAAAAAAACCGAACCTCTCATAACTTTTGTTTATGTTTTTTTAATCTTTTTTATTTTTTGACTATTTTATTTTATTTTTTTGAATTGTTCTAATGAGATTAATTAAAAAAATTGATCGAAACATGAAGCACTAAAGATGAAAATAAGTAGCATAAAATTTAATTTATTAAATTATTTTGGCTTAGTATATATCATACATAGCATGGGTTAAAATAAACATGATTATTTTATATGTATGCTTAATTGAGAAATATAAGCATCTTTGCTTTCTTCTTTCTTTTTTAAATATTTATCAACTTTTGACTTAGTATAGAAAAATGCTTATCTTAATAAATTCTTCCATGAGTCTCCATCTACACGGAAGTGAATTCGGATTCCTGATTCTGTGAGTATAATAACTTTTGTCATGCTTTCAATATATGAGATCTATTAAATAAGAAAAAAGATATATAAGTTTAACTTTAAATAGATGAGATTTATCTTTAAAAGATATATAATTTTATATTGAATTACTGATATATAAGTTTAACTTTTACTAAATATTTAAATTAAAAGTCAAATGAACCTCTTTCGACTATTATTTATATTTTTCATTTTGTTTGGAGTTATTATTTATCTTTTCTATTATTTATTTTTTGGTCGGTGGAGGTTGAATAAAGTATATATAAAACATACAGTGTTTTTTTAGCAAAGCTAAAAAACACTTTCAATGGTATTTTTTAGTCATTTCATAATGCTTTATATATATTTTATTCAAATAATTATTTAAAAAAAATTGTTTTTCATGTTGAATTTAATAAAATTTTAGTATTTTATTAAATATATTTTATTTATTTAAATTATATAAAATACCAAAATAACATATTAATATTAATTATTCTTATCTCGTGCATAGCGTGAGTTAATTGCTGGTATATATTAATGAAAAAAGGGTTTTCGTTGGAGCATTTTGGAAGGTTCGTATCTCTAATTCAATTTTTTAGAATTTTAAATTAAAAATATTTTTAAAATATTTAATTACCTATCAACTCAAATTTCTTTTTTCCAAATCTTGATGTTCAAAATTTAAAAAGAGATTTTTTAGAAAATTTTCTTAAAAGAGATTTTGTAAGAGACATCTTTAAAAAATTTCCTTTAAAAAAATATTTTTTAGAAGATTTTTCTTTAAAAAAATTGTTATATGTAGTTTATTAATATAATTATTTTTAAACATATTGTTTTACATGTCGAATTAAACTAAATTATATTACTTTTTAGATAATTTGTTATTTAATTAAATACTATAAATATTAAAAATAATATATTTAAAATTTATTATTTTTATTCCACGCATAAGGTTGATTGCTAATTTCGTTTCGAGCATTTTGAAAGCTCTAAAATCCCAATCTATTTTTTTTAGAAATTTTAATTAAAAATATTTTTTAAATTCTTGATTGGCTATCTATCAAAAGAAGTTATCAAATCTTAATATTCATAATTTACAAAGATATTTCCTTAAAAGAGATTTTTTAGAAGATTTCCTTAAAAGAGATTTTTTAAAAAATTTCTTAAAAACTATTTTTTATGAGGTTTTCTTTAAAATTTTTAACTCATTCAACTAATTATTTTTAAAGTTTAATCTGGTTCTTATTTTTTATGAGGTTTTCTAATTATTTTTGGGATCTTTCTATCTTGTCTACAAAATTATTGACAAGTTTATTTCCTGAATTATTTACTTTCTATTTATTTGGTATTATTATTTATCTTTTTTATTTTTTAGAGTATTATTAATTTTAGGAAAAAAACTATTATCATATCAGTAATTGAATATAAAATTATAATATAATAATATCTTAACACGCACGCGCACACATACACATATATAATAATAATAATAATAATGTTTTAAATCCTTTTAAATTATAAACTTTCCATAAATTTTAATTTTAAAACATTATTTATCTATAATATGCTCTTTATATATAATTATTTTTGACGAGGGGCGCGTTGATTGCTACACTAGGGTGCGTAGATGCTATCTATAAAGTATCTAGTTACCAAATTCTTATGTTGATTGGAATAAATTAAAAATATATAATTGTAATTTCCAATGAGCAATAAAAAATATTTTATTTGTATAAGTTTTTAAAGAAAGAACATTGGAATTTATATTAATTTTAAGTTAATAGTCTAAATTTATTATTAATTAGTCAATACACTTTGAGATAAAACACTTAATCCACAAAGATAATGATATGCGCGGTGAAATTAAAGAGAATGCTTTTCGATTTAATTACTAAGGTTAATTAACTAAGTTATTTTATGCTCCTTTGACCGGAAAAATTATTCTAACTCCGATCAATCATATAATCCTGATCAACAACACATACCAAATTTATTGGCCAAATACGGTGTTTCTTCATCCACAGTAATAACTATACAGTCGAATTAAATATCTAACTATTTTGATAATTCATATGGGACAAAGACGTGGATATCATCACTACAGATCGACCCAATGTGTGATTAACAAAATTTTTACACTGAATCTATCCAACCATCCACACATCTTTCACCACCAAAGAACTCCATCGAAAAAAAATATTTTCATATAATACTAGCGCACTCTTTGTTTGGTTTAATTTTTATATGATTTTTTTGTTTTTAATTAACTTTTTAAATGCTATTCTAAATGAGTGTACTTTTCTAGGCTCCTTCAGGAATGAGAAAATTAAAAAATCTTGACAAGGAAATAAAAAAGGTTCAAATAAGATAAAAAAAACCCATTACTTAACAATTTTTTTTCTTTTTTTTGTAGATATTTTTTTTTTGTTTTTAGTAAATTTTTTTCAACTTTGATTTGAACCCATAAAAATATTATCAGAAAGAAATTTAGAATTTGAGTTGAAGGCTGAGGATTTAATTTTTGTTTCATAAATCTCATTTAAAGTTTATTATTGTAAATTATGAGTATTTTTTTGGATCGCTTTTCTAACTTCGTAGATTAACTGTATCTAGAAAATCTTACTCTCAATGTAATCCGGTTCTTATGAAGAAAAATATAGCTCAATTATTCCGTTTGGGATAATAACTTATTTATTTATTTTTATTTTAAATAAATTTTTTTATTATTTTATTAAATTATTATATTTTCTATAATCCTTTTATCGAGATCAATCAAAAAAATAATTTTTTAATCAAAATATAAAAAAACCTAAAAAATGCCAATAAAAGAAAATTATTAGTAAACTTTTTTATTTTTCTTATCAAAGAAAATTATTTTCCAACTTTTCTCGTCAATTTGGAAAAATTAAAACTGGTAACCAAAAGATAAAAGACTTAAAAAAAAACCAAAAATAAGCGAAAAACCACACAAACTAACCCAAATAAGGCTAATATTGTCATTTAGTTTTTATTGAATAATCACTTAATAGTTTCGAAACATCGTCCGAAGTTGCTTATACAGCCCTCCCATGAAATAACGCAACAAAAATACTCCGAATAGAACATTAATATAGTCCGTTTTTATTAGGTAAATAAAAAAAAAGTAGCTTATAATATCTTTATTTACGGATTACTGTCTTTGTTAAGGGTTTCCAGTTTCCATGCACGTACGGACTGGAAAAATGCATGCAGTGCAGATCAAATAGGAGGCGGAAGTGCATCTTCTTGAAGAACTCTAACTCCGCCATTGATGGATTCAGTGACATTGTTGAGCTCTTCCTGCACCACAAACACGCAACGGCATTTTTGGTGTCTAATACAATACCAGTACGTCGCACCTTTACAGTGGGGGGTGCAGGCATGATCGTCTCTGCAACTAACTCTTCTGTAAACGACTATTACCTCAGCTTCCAGAAACCAACCTGCTAACATTAATTATTTACACAACCCATCAAT
>JAOTRH010164074.1:0-12712 GCA_034768845.1 Heliamphora exappendiculata
GTCTTCCTCCCCATCGGACAGATTAATTGCGGTATCGCCAGTACAAACCTCCTTTAGGGATAATTCTGGATAATTGTTAAGGTAGATCACTTCTCCATCTGAAGGGTTCATTACGAAGAGATTAATTTATGATTAGGTAATGGTTAACACTTAACTGTATATAATAATATCTTCTCCGTCTGAGTCACTGCTATTATATACTAGACCGAAGTTATGTCAGTTATTTAATTTTACTTGACATGGTCAATTGCCTAGATAATAAAATTAAAAAGAATTGGCATGTTTAGTCTTATGAAGAATAGTAGACGTCCACCCATCGTGGTATGCTATTCTCAGATTACCAGACTGCTGGCGAATTAATTTTAAAATAGTAGAGGGAACCAAATTCAAATAAATTTAAAATTTTACTCATTATAATTTACAATTTTACTTAATTATGTGATTCTCATGATTAAAATGATTTTTAACCCACTAGCTTCCATTCTCAAAGAAAACAAACTTACAAGACCGAACTATGTTGACTGAAAAGGAAACTTGGACATTGTATTAACTGTTAAGGATTATGAGCTTGTTTTAATTGAGATATGTTCACCAGTATCTCATCTGGGGGTTACCGAAAGGGAAACCCAGGCCCATCAGAAGTGGTAGAAAGCTGATCAGATGGCTTGCTATTACATTTTGGCTTCAATGTCAAATGCTTTGTAGCATCAGCATCAGTCTATGCCCAGTGCCTATGACATGATGATAAACCTCAAAGAAATATTTGCGGATTAAAATCGTGCTGCTAGGCAGGTGGCCATGAGATCTCTAATGAATGCAAACATGGCTAAAGGTACACAAGTTAGAGATCATGTTCTAAAGATAATAAGTCTTCTGAATGAATTGGAGATCCTTGGAGCTAAAATTGACGAAAAAAAACCAGGTCGATATCTTACTCTAGTCACTGCTTGAAATTTTTAAGCAATTTTGCCTGAACTATTCTATGAATAAGCTCAGCTACTCACTGAGAGAACTTCTCAAGGAACTTCAAGCATCCGAGGGTGTTCTTAGAAAGTTAGGTTCTGTGTATGTGGCTGAGAAGGGCTCTTCATCTAAATCGAAAGGCAAGAAGAAGAAAAATGTTCAGAAATAGGAAAACACAGGTCCAAAAGCAGTTAAGGGAGCAAAAACTGGTGTGAAAAAGCTGTTAGGCAAGTGTTATCACTGTAATCAGTTTTGGCATTGAAAAAAGTAGTATCCTATTTTTCTCAGTAAGCTGAACAAACAAGGTAATTTCTGTTCACTAATTGTTAAAACATGTTTAACGGTGTTATCTGCCGGTACTTGGTGTGTGATACGGGAGCCACTAATCATGTCTGTAATTTTTTACAGGGGCTCTAGGAAACCAAGCAGCTCAGTGATGAGGAACTCTACCTGCACATGGGCAATAATACAAAGGTGGCAGCAGTTGCAGTAAGAGATGTCACTCTCAGTTTTAGTAGAGATAGGATACTACATCTAAAAGATTGTCTTTATGTACCTTCGATTAGAAGTTTTTTAATTTCAGTTTCAAGTTTAATAAATGACAAATATTATGTTCATTTTGGTGACTCAGTTGTTGTGATGAAAAATAAATATTTTATTTATTCTGGTACATTGGTGGATAATCTGTATGTTGTATCTCCTATCTCTCTTACACTGCAACTAACTGAAATGAATAACATATCTAATTTACTATATAAGAGAAAATTTTCTTTTTTAATGAACCAAACGTTTCTTTGGCACTTACGCTTGGGTCATATTAATTTAAAAAATATAAACAGACTAGCAGCAGATGGATATTTGAGTTCATTGGAAGTGGAGGCACTTCCAGTATGTGAATCTTACTTAGAGGGTAAGATGACCAAGAGACCATTTTCGGCCAAAGGTTATAGAGCTAAAGAACCGTTGGAGCTGGTTCATTCTGATGTGTGTGGTCCTATGACAATCCGAACTAGAGGTGGCTTTGAGTACTTCATCAGTTTCATTGATAATACTCAAGGTATAAATATATTTAGTTGATGCACCGTAAGTCTGAATCCTTTGAAAAATTCAAAGAATTCAAGATGAAAGCAGAAAAGTGTCTGGGTAAAAGTATCAAATTATTGCGATCCGACCGTGGTGAAAAATACCTCTTTGGAGAGTTTAAGGATTACTTGTCATCAGAGGGGATTACATCCCAGTTGACTGCACCTGGCACTTCACAGCAGAATGGTGTAGCAGAAAAAAAGAATAGGACTCTTATGGAGATGGTAAGGTCAATGATGAGTTATTCAAGTTTACCTGATTCATATTTGGGATATCCTAAGGGAACGAAGGGTGGCCTATTTTATAATTCTAAAGATCATAAGGTCATTGTTAGTACCAATGCCCGATTCTTGAAAAAGAATTATATTATGGATCACAGGTGCAATAGAAAATTTGTTCTATAAGAACTTAGAGAAAATACCAGTAGAACGAAAGAGGAACCACAAGTCACTGATATTCCATTACCTAGTTGTAGTGGGAGGATTATCAGAACAGGTGCAAATCAAGAACAGGGTGCTGATGCACAGGGTTCTGATTCTGTACAGCGTGTTACTGCTAGTACACAGACACAGGTAGTGCCTCGTCATAGTGGGAGGGTTATTCATCAACCTAATTGGTATATGTTCTTGAGAGAGTCTTTTGACAAGATCCCAGCAGAACTGGATACCGAGCTCTGTAACTATAATGAAACACTACAAGATAAAGATACTGATCTTTGGCAAAGGGCTATGAATTCAGAGATAAAATCTATGTATTCTAATTAGGTCTGAAAACTTGTAGAAACCACCCGAAAGGGATAAAATCTATTAGATGCAAGTGGATCTACAAGAAGAAGAGAGGAGTAGACGGGAAGGTTAAAACCTTCAAAGCTAGACTTGTTGCTAAAGGGTTCACTCAGAAAAAAGGGATCGACTATGAGGAAACTTTTTTGCCGGTAGTCATGCTTAAATCTATCCAGATTCTCTTATCCATTGCCGCACATTTTGATTACGAAATCTAGCAAATAGACGTCAAGACTGCTTTTCTTAACGAAAGTCTTGACGAGTGTATCTATATGATACAACTAAACGAATTCATTATAAAGGGCCATGAGATCATGTTGGGCAAGTTTAAGAGATCCATTTATGGACTTAAGTAGGCATCGAGGTCTTGAAACACTCAGTTTGATCAAGTTATAAAATCTTATGATTTTGATCAAAGTCCGAATGAGTCCTGTGTGTACAAGAAACGTGACGGAAGCGTGGTGATCCTTTTTAGTACTTTATGTAGACGATATCTTGCTCATCGAAAATGATATGGGGGCATTATCTACTATTAAAGTATGATTATCTAGGTAATTCGATATGAAGGACTTGGGAGAAGCCAGTCACATTCTTGGGATCAAGCTTGTGCGAAATCGAAAACAAAAGATGTTGGACTTATCACAAGCAAAGTATATCGATGATATCCTTGCTCATTTTAGCATGCAGGATTCTAAGAAATGGTTTCTCCCTTTCAGGTGTAGAATTACTCTATCCAATGATCAGTGTCCTAAGATACTTGATAAGATAGAGAAGTTGAAGGCGGTTCCTTATGCTTCGGTAGTAGGAGGCCTCTTGTTTGCTATGCTTTGCACTAGACCCGCCATCTGCTTTGCCGTTGGTATGGTTGGTAGATATCAGTCTAATCCAGGACAGGAGTATTGGACTGCGGTAAAGAATATAATCAAGTACCTGAAAATGATTAAGAATTATATGTTATTTTACCAAGCAGACATTCTTGTACCTTTTGGGTTATACAGACTCAGATTTTTAGTCAGACATAAAGCTTACATCAGGAGTTGACCTTGCAGATCCTTTAGAAATAGCTTACCGGCTAAGGCTTTTGATAGTCATGTAGAGGGCATGGGTGTCAGATGTATAGCAACATGATTTTGAGTATAAGTGAGAGATTATTAGGGTTGGTATACTAAAAATCATGTTTTTAGTATTTTTTTTAATAAAATTAGTTTTTCATTTTATGAGAATCTTTATGAGCAATGCATGTATATCATTTCTTTGATATGCATAGATGTCTGATATTCTGTATAGTATTTAATCTAGTGTATAGAGTAACCGCACACAGAAGACCAGATTTTAGATTTTTACAGAATATAAGTTTTATGTTCACAATTTAGATGGAAATAGACATACCATCGGTAGACTGTGGCACAGAATTTTAGTAGATTTGTCTTGGTTATGGGGAACAGATAATAGCGCCGTCTATTGTTCCAACTCCTATGCCTGTACACTTTGTGTGTATTGAACGAGATATTTGGGGTAATTAATTTTGTACTGACTATATAAATTAATTCATACCGGAATGTTATTATGAATAGTGTTTATCTTCTTAATCTTGAAATAATTATTGATTTACATATATTTAATATTCATTGTTTTGATTCATTAGAGGGTGCGATCTTATATGGGTCTATATTTCCAATGAGTTGGATAGCAGTGTTATTTATATGGCAAATATTAATTATTTACGGAATCCATGTCTCGATGATCGGGATTGGTGATACCCCCTTAAAGATATTTATAAGTTTTGACCGAACCAAACCCTGCAGGTGAATTTGATTATTCGGCGGTCAAATAAATTAAGCGGAAGGGCTTAAGGAATATCAAGATGCCGATTAAATTAAATTGTTAGTAGTTAAATTTAATTAGCGGGTATCGAGAATCTTAACGTGGAGAGAAATAGTAAGCATTTAATAATAGGAGCTTAATGCAAGAAGGTCTTGAGATTATGGATCAGAGTACAATTATAGTTCTTTAATGGTGTGAATTGTAATTCAGTTTTTTATAAAAATTACAAAACCCGCTGCATGTCTTTTCATAATTACAGAAACCTCTAGTAGGTGTCTGTGTCCTACTAGAAGTCTAACTCATAATTACTCCATAGGTCCCTGCTGTAGCCCTATATATATGCGGGTAGGCTGAACCAGTTTTAGATGATTTCATATCATTATTATTGTGATATTAATTTTGTCTTTCAAGACTTAAATATATCGGGGTTCTGCCGGTACGAGTTCTCAGAGTATCGTAACCCACACTACGTTCGAGTATCGTATAAGAGAATACGGTAAATGATCCAACTGGAGTTTCAACTCGGAATCAAGTCATAGTTGAAGATTAAATCGACAAGAGGTATTCTTCTAAATCAACTTTGGTTGCACGGGTTTATTTTTTGATTGCTCTTCGTCAACAGTTTTATCTGGAGCCCGTTTCGGCGTTTGCCCATCTAGTTAATTTTTTACTGAAATTTATTTTTAAAAATAATGATCTTGGCAGTATTGCCTCCAACAAGAACTCCAGCAGCACGCAGAGCAGCATCCTACTGGCGAATCAAAGTCTGCATGCCGCTCACTACCAGCATGAGGCGATCCAACGAAGCCTGATTCGCCTGTCAAAAAGAATAAAGAATTAAGCAGTTTAAATAGAGGAAAAAGCAGAAAGGAAAGCAGTGAGGAAAAGAACGAGCCTGAGCGTATACTGGTTAGAACTCCAAAATTGGGGGAACCAAAATGGGGATATCGAAAGGATACCGAGCAACGATGGTCGGCATGGTCCAGGGTATCTCGGCAGCTCTAACTCTAGCTCTCCCAATAGTAGCAGCAGCAGCTCCCGCTCCAGCATCAGCATCTACACCAATACCAGCTCCCTCCTCCTCTAGCATCCGTCTCTTCCTCCCACCGCCTGGGGCAGCCAGGTCAGGTCCTAGTGGTCCCAACAAATGGACCCGGGCCCAGGCGATGTAATCTCCCTTCGCCACCAACAGCTCAATAGTAGGAGTCCCCACTAGCTCTAAAAGAAGATCGACCCGGCTCAGATGATCGGTCTGACGCATACAAGTTGGAGGGACCATTGGGATCTAGAAGTGATCCAAGCCGAGCGACCGGTGAATCACTCGCTCTCCTAGATAGTACTCCCGTCCAAATGGACCCTCCAGCAGGATCCGTCTCGAAGCAATATCCTAGCTGCGCATTAGGTTTGCACCAGCCCGATCCTCTACTCCCTGCCAAATATCCTAGTGAACCTATAGAGTATAGTGAACAGTACAGTGCAGTGTATAGTAATCAGTGAACAGAATGCAGTAATCAATGTACAGAACAAAGAATAGTACAGTACAGTGCAGTGAGCAGAATAATGCAGAATACGATATACAATGCAGAGAGCAGTAAAAATGATACCTAGTCAGGGGTCAGTCGATCCAGTGAAACTCATAAGCGATCAATGTCCTTCCCCCAGCCTTCTTCCCCCTCAGCCCTCGGGACCACCGGGAAGCACGAGGAATAACTAGAGGGTCTTCTGTCGAGTTCGCCAGGATATAAAGCCCGAGAAACTCATAGGTCCACAACTGCAAAGAAAAGATGTCAGCAAGAAGATAATGGATAACAGATAACAAAAATAAATAGAAGACTGAAGAAACTAAACCATACCTCCCAGACCCTCTAGTATCCCCCGATACTGAGCTTCTGGGGGAACCGAGTAAGAGTCCTCATGAAGCTGTAGAGGGTGACGAGGGCAGCTCCTCCCTGGTCATATGGAGCGACTCGATAAAGACGAGCCAGGCCACCGAGGTAATGTAAATGAACGGTGCTATCCTTGTTCAAAAACAATGAGGTACCAAACAAATACATTAGAAAGACCCGGGCAACCCACTCGTAGTTGCGGGGCTCCGTATAGTGGAAGTGTCTGAAACGCTCGAAAAACTAGGTGTATCGCACCCGGTCTCTGTTCATCTATTCTGGAATGGCCCCGAGCAAGTTCATTAGCGCGTCAGCGGATCGAGCGATGGTCGGATCAAATGGGATGAGAGCTCCTCCAACCCGGATGCCGGTGATCAGTGCAAAATCTAGAGGCATCAGAGTAGCCTCAAATGTGGTAAAATAGAAGGTGTTGATGGTATCCCACCACCGCTCCGCCAGAGCTGTCAACCATACTCGGTCGTTGCTCGTCCTACCCAACAGGGGTATGAAGCGAGCAAAATCGGAGGCGTTAATATAAGCTCGGCTAGGGGCAGGGAGGCCATCATACCACCCCAACACTTCTCCAGAGGCAGAACCCCTGAAGCCACGGACATAGTGACCAGCCTGAAAAGGGAAGACAAATAGAGAATATGTAAAGAGTAGATCAAATATATGAAATATGCAGTAGATAGCAAAAAGCAATAAAATAGAAAAAATAAAAAAACCCTAAGTTCGTGTGTAAGTGATGACCCTTCAGTTTTTTCAAGCCCTAGAAAACTAGGCACCCTAACCCTAGGCTCGTGTGTAAGTGACGACCCTTCAGTTCTTTCAAGCCCTAGAAAACTAGGCAGCCAAACCCTAGGTTCGTGTGTAAGTGAAGACCCTTCAGTTCTTTTAAGCTCTACAAAACTAGGCACCCAAATCCTAAGTTAGTATGTAAGTGACGACCCTTCGGTCCTTTCAAGCCCTAGAAAATTAGGTATCCCAAATCCTAGGTTTGTATGTAAGTAACGACCCTTTGGGTTTTTCAATTCCTAAAAAACTAGGCACCCAAACCCTAGGTTTGTGTGTAAGTGAAGACCCTTCGGTTCTTTCAAGCCTTACGAAACTACGCACCCTAACCCTAGGTTTATGTGTAAGTGACGACCATTTGGTTCTTTTAAGCCTTAGAAAACTAGGCACCCTAACCCTAGGTTCGTGTGTAAGTGATGACCCTTCGGCACCCAAACCCTAGGTTCGTGTGTAAGTGACGATCTTTCGGTTCTTTTAAGCCCTAAAAAACTAAGCACCCAAACCCTAGGTTCGTATGTAAGTGACGACCATTCGGTTCTTTCAAGCCCTAGTTTTTGGTTCGTGTGTAAGTGACGACCATTCAGTTCTTTCAAGCCCTAGAAAATTAGGCACCCAAACCCTAGGTTCGTGTGTAGGTGACGACCCTTCGATTCTTTTAAGCCCTAGAAAACTAGGCACCCTAACCCTAGGTTCGTGTGTAAGTGATGATCTTTCAGTTCTTTCAAGTCCTAGAAAACTAGGCACCCTACCCCTAGGTTCGTGTGTAAGTGACGACCCTTCGGCACCCTAACCTTAGGTTCGTGTGTAAGTGACGACCCTTCGGCACTCTAATCTTAGCTTCGTGTAAGTGACGACCCTTTAGTTCTTTCAAACTCTAGAAAATTAGGCACTTTAACCCTAGGTTCGTGTGTAAGTGACGATCATTCGGTTCTTTCAAGCCTTAGAAAACTTGGCACTCTAACTTTAGGTTCGTGTGTAACTGACGATTCTTTAGTTTTTGCACGTCCTTGTAAAATACTAGAAACCCTAAACCTTGAATATATATATATACATCATAGAATTTTTTAAAATTTTTCTTAATTTTCCATGATTTTCTAAAATATTTTCTAGGACTTTTTGAAGAATTTTTCTTAATTTTCTAGGATTTTCTAAAAATTTCTAGGATTCTGCTAAAAATTTACCCCATTTTTTAAGGATTTTTTCAAAATTTTCTAAGAATTTCAAAAAATTTGAAAATACCCCTTAGATATCTAGAGTTTGTGATTTTTGAAAATTTTGCCCTAAATTTTTTAAAATTTTTTTGACAAAATTGCCTCTAATTTTAAGATTTTTAAAAATTACCCCTTCAATTTTCATGCTTCGAAAACAAAAACAAAATCTCTTTCAAGCCTTTATTTTGTGCTTTTTACAAAAATAATTGTCCATTTCATTGATTGTTCAAATTCTAGTGTCTTTACCGTTTTAATCTCCATTACATAGGTACTTAAGCTAAGTTCAAATCCCAATCATCAGTCACACCATCATCAAAATAAATCATCATTCATCATCATTCACCATCATATCAAAACACATTATCATACCATCTGGGGGATCCTAGACATACTTCTACGTTTGCTATATCATGCTTTGGTATTAAAAACAGTAAGAATAAGGTACTGGAGGCTCGTAGCATCTCATCCCGCGTGGAATCACGCGATAGGGTACTGGAGCATAAGTATGCGGGTCGAAGGGTACTAGATGACCCTCTCCAGGATCAGGATCTAAGAAATCGGCCATCGCAGCCTCAGCAGCAGCATCAGCAGCCGCCTGTGCCTCCTTAGCAGTCTGGTGGGAGACACGCTCTGCCTCGAGTACAAAAGCATCTATCGCAGCAGTGGGCTGCGTGGTAGTGACCCCGCTAGCAGGAAGATTGATGGGCATGCCCCTGAGAGTTCCCATAGAAGAACTCCCAGTAGTAGAAGGACCATGTTGATCCCCTAAGTCGTCGTCTCCCTGGCCATGACCCACCATGAACAAAAACGGGATCACAAACAACATTGTAAACATCATGTGGAGGAGAAAGAGCACGAAATCTAAGAAGCTAAGGGAAGGTTAGGAGAGTTTGAGAGAGAGAGAGACGAGAGAGAATAAGGGCTAGAGAGAAAGAGTGGTATGAGAGAATGAACTAAATTCGCGCGACCTAGGGCCTTATGCGCGTCTCATATTGGCAGTCGCCATGTCGCATGTTAGCGACCACCATGTTCTCGAATCGCCACGCGGTGACTGCCATGTTGGAGGGGTTTTTACCCGACGATCGCCATGTCAGAGGGGTTTGGTCTCGGCAACCGCTAGGTTACCAAAAGTCATGTTGTGTCAGTTCATCATTATGACGTTTTAGGATTTTGTGAGGAACTGTTTGGGGCTTTTAATATATATTTTTGCTTATCTTATTATTGGCATGCATTTTATTTCTTGTGTGCATCTATTTTATTAGTATAGATTATTTTCTCTTTATTTTATTAGCAAAAATAATTTTTAGAAAACATAAAATTTTTAATTATTTTTCTTTAAAATTTTTATTTTGGTGTGTGTGTGTTTTTCTAAAAATAATCTCGAGAATTTCTTAAAAATACTTCGAAAAAATCTTGCGTGTTTAGAAATAATTCCAAAAATAGTTTTGTGTATTTTAAACTATTCTTTTTGAGGTATTTTCTCATTCCGACAAATTTAATTTTAAGTCGTAACTTGGCTTTTAGTTATTTTTATCCCATGCCTCGTCCCGAATTTTTAGGTCTGAACTCGACCTATTAACTCGTGATTTTCTCCTTCCGATAAATTTAATTTTAACCCGTAACTTGGCTTTTAATTATTTTTATCCTGCGCCTCGTCCCAAATTTTTAGATCTTAACACGACTTATTAATTCATGGTTTCCTTCCGATAAATTTAATTTTAACCCGTAACTTGGCTTTTAATTATTTTTATTTCATGCCCCGTTTTGAATTTTTGGGTCTTAACTCGACCTATTAATTCGCGGTCTATCCTCCTGATAAATCTAATTTTAAGCTATAACTTGATTTTTAATTATTTTTATCCCGCTTTTGAATTTTTAGGTCTTAACTTGACCTATTAATTCATGATTATTCTTCCTGTTATAAATAGTTTTAAGCCGTAACTTGCCTTTGGACTATTTTTTGCCTTGCTATCGTTCCGAATTGTTGGGTCTTAACTCGACCCATCAGTTCCTTGTCGCTTTCCCGATTAAGGTAATTTCTTGGATCTTAACTCCATCCTTTTTATTATTTTATCCTCAGCCGAGTTCTTAGATCTTAACTCGGTCTTTGATCTTGATCATACCAGCTTCTACGTCATGTTAGCATCTGCATCATGTTTCATATCCTTATCATGCATCCCTGCATTTTGCCTCAAGAACTACGTTTTGGTCTGATTCATAGCAAATGGGTACGTAGGTAGCTCAATTAAAATTCGAATACGACCAACATCATATGCATGCTTGTGTGTTTGTGGCATAAGATTGATGACTCGGTTAAATGGTTGTTGTCTCTAGGTCTTTGATATAACTTGCTTCACGCATTGCTACGTAAGTTATATCAAAGAGGGGCAACTATAGACACCCCAATTTGACCCCGCCTAATCTTAGGTGAATCTGATGATGAAAACAGGTAGAATGGTACTTCAGTTCGATCCTCAAAAAGTGATTTAAGCTCGGTATTTGAACCCAGAACTTTCAAACTAATGAAATTTATTCGAACCATCGATAACTTGTTGTCCAAGTCATTCCAAAAGTGGCGACTTCCATATTAATTGTATCGATCGTCAATAGAATCTCTTGAAAACTCTAGTCAAAAGTGACGACCGCCACCTTTAACCTGGCGACAGCCAACTCTCATTGTGGCGACCGCCAATAAAATCCTTTGGAACCTTCTTTTAACATGGCGATCGCCATGACCAAACTGGCGACCGCTAACTCCAAATGGCCTGACGTGTCCTAAAACATGGCAGCATCTCATTGGTTGATAAACTCTATAAATACCGTACATCTGGTACGTTTTCAAGAATAAAAATTTAATGAGAGGTTTTGAGAGAGAAACTCTACCGAGTCGCCGAACAATTCTGAGTCCTGACGCCGAAACCCTGCCGAAATACCGAGATCTGAACCTCTAATGCCTACATTAAAACCTTCCTTGAATCACCACCCGAGAATTGGCCCATCGAAGAACATTCCCCAGACTTGAGGATTCTTTAGCGACCCAGGTACCTCGTTTGGATCTCCGGTCCTTCTAACTCCATTTTCTATATCATTGGAGTGATCGGGTTAATTTACTCGTTTAATTTTGTACACATTTCTACATTGCTTATGTGTTTGGTTTAATCACTAGATTTCATTTTAGTTTATAAGTAATGTGCTTAGTCTAAATTGCTTAACTTATTGTATAAATTCAATTTTATATTGTTTGGTCATTTTATTTACTTACCCGTATTACACATTCATACTTAGCACATTATTATTTTTTTAATTCATTAATTAGTGCTAACATGATTTAACAATACGACTAATAATGTCGTTATTATTATAATTCAAGCACTTACATAAAAAAATAGTTGTAATTGACAATATTATATTCATTTAAATTTTAGTATTTTTTTTTCTTTTAGTTAGTCTAATTTTGTTTTACTACGCACTCTATTTCATTTTTTTTCTTTTCTTGCAACGTTAATTTAATTCTCTATTTTTATTTTTTTTTAGCTTAATATCTTTTTTATAGCTTTCATTTTCTTTTTCTTTCAATATTAGTGTAATCTATTTTTTTAAATATTTTTTATTATTACATTAATGTTAAAAAATTACACTTAAAAAATTAAAAAGATCTCACTTTTTATATAAGTGTAATAAAAAATATAAGCAAAATTTTTAATTTTACTTTTTGAAATAAAGTGAGATTATATATATATTTTTATCTCATTTATTAAAAAATGTGATAATAAATTAATTTTTTAAACACTTTTTACCTATATATGTGATTAAAAATTAATTAAAACAAAAATTAAACTTTTCAATTCCCAGTCTCCCCCGACAATTCTGGCATTCCATATGCCCAAGCCATTGCCTCTCTGCCGAATCTAGTCTCAAGCCTGCTTAATCCATCGCCGCACGCCACTGCCGCTCAACCCACCACCGCTTACCGCCATCGCTCACGCCACCGCCAATTGCTGTGGAAGATATGGCGGCTGATGTGAGTTCTCTGGTTCGGATAATGAACAGGTACAAGGAGGATAGCAGGTCGGGAGCGAACAGAGTAACAGACGACAATTATATATGGGGGCGGCAACGATCTTGGCCATTCTTCGTCTCTTCACGGTCGGAAGAGACAATTTTCTCACCTGAT
>JAOTRH010164085.1:0-12710 GCA_034768845.1 Heliamphora exappendiculata
GATCCCCGAGCATGAATTTTATGTCGGCGTTGGAAATTCTCCCAACACAATTCGCACCAGTAGTGAGTCTCTTTCCTTTGAGGGTCTTCATGTTCTTCTTCATGTTGAAGAACAATCACTCAAGGATAGACACTATATTCATTCTGATGTTTCTAATACTATGGGCCTATGGCTATGAATGCTATTACATCTGGTAATTTCAAGGTTTTACCGCCCTCTAAATACTATTAGCATTTTCTAGGAGAACAAAACATAAGTAGGTTTTCTAAGTACGAAAGGAAGATCTCGATTTATGGCAATCTTAGGCATGGCTCTCCTCGATCATTTGACAACATCAACAAGTCTACCACTATGCCATTTTAATATGTAAGACATGTTTGTCAGATCTGTGATAAACCAGGCTATCTTGCCTTTTATTGTTATTATTGAATGGATTTTTCCTACCAAGAAAAGCAACTTCTTTTAATTTTCTACAGTGAATTCTTCTTCTGCTCCCATAATTAATCATGTCCCTTTTGCCTCTCCTACTATACCTATTGTATCAATCAATCTCCCTACATGTCTCGAATTTCATTACCTATTGTCCTGCCTCCCTCTTTTATTTCTTTTGCTATACCCATTAACAGCCACCCTATGCAAACTAAAGCTAAATAAGGTGTATTCAAGTCTAAACATTTTCTAGCAGCCATCTCAAATTTCTCTCCAGCAGAACCTACTTTTTTTTTTTGGAGCTGTTAAGTTTGAGTCTTGAAGTAAGGTGGTGGCTGATGAATTTACAGCTTTATAATGACAAGGGATATGATCTTTGGCTCCTCTACTTCCAAATCAGAATGTTGTACAATGAAAATAGATATTTCATTTAAAATACAATGTTAATGGTAGTCTTGCTTGACACAAAACACGATTGGTGGCAAAGGATTTTCATCAACAACCAGGATTAAATTATAAGGAGATTTTCACCCTCGTTGTCAAGGCCTCTATTGTTTGGTTGGTTCTCTCACTAGCTACACTTTTCCTTGGCTACTTTGGCAACCTGATGCAGAATGCCTTTTTGCATGGCTATCTCAAGCAAGAATGAATTGCATATAATTTAACCTCTTGATTTTATTAAACCCGACTTTTCTCTCACGTGTTCAAACTTTACAAATCTTTATATGGGCTTAAAATTTAACCTTTTGGTTTTATTAATCCCGACTTTTCTTTCATATATGCAAAGTTCACAAATCTCTATGTGGGCTTTATGTGGGCTTAAGCAAACTCCACGAGCTTGATTCGAATGGTTCACTACTCATTTAGCTTCTCTTGATTTCACTGCTTTCATGGCCCATCCTTCTTCGTTTGTTCTTAAGTGACCAAATATTTTCTTTATTATCTTACTTTTGTATGTTGATGATATTGTCAAATGCTCGCCTTATTAGCTCTCTTATTCAACAAGTTATTAAGGTCTTTGAATTAAAAGATTTAGGCCCCCTTACATATTTTCGTAGTTGTTAGATTAACTCATCTCTTTTAGGCCTCTTTTTCAATCAGGCAAAATGTATTCGAGATTTGTTAATCAAATACAACATGCAAGATTGCAAGCCTTGTAAAACTACCTCTTCCCCATTATCCAAGTTAAGCAAATAAGAGGATCACTTTGCAGCTGCCAAATGCATTCTTCGATATCTAAAAGTTCTATCTCTCATGGAATTCTATATCGCTCATGTTATCTTATCCTTTATGCATATTTAGATGCCGATTGAGTTGGTGACCTAGTTGAATGCATGTCCACTTTTGGCATATGTGTTTTTCTTGGTCCCAATCCAATAACCTGGATATCTAAGAAGCAATCAACAATTTCTAAATCTTCTACAAAGGTTATATATATACCGTTTCTTCGCTACGGCTATTGCTGAGCTCTCTTGGCTACAAATGGTTTTTAAAGACTTATATGTTTGTATCTCTTCTGCTTCGGTGTTGTGGTGTGATAATATTTCAACATTGGACTTAGTTTCCAATTATGGTTTTCATGCATGCACGAAACATATAGAAATTAACTATTATTTTATACATGAATGAGTTATTCGTAATGGTCTTCAAGTGAAGTTTGTTTCTTCTGAAGACCAACTTGCTGATACCTTTACCAAAAGTCTTTCTTCATCTTGTTTCTGCAATTTAGTGACCAAACTGATGGTTGTTCCTGTTGGTTATGATATACTAGAAAATAATAACAATCTGTCGATTTTGACAGCAGCAAAAGCAGTTATGAACAATTTGAAACTAATTTCATATCAAGATTAAAATAGATTTAATATAATCTATTTTCCATGTACAGCATGTTACAGCATATTTAGAATAAAAAGAACAGAAATTTGGGATCGAGTCTAACGTTCGATGGTGTCTCCTTAAGACAGAATACGTCCCTACCTCGGTGCTTACAGTAGATCAGACGTCTGTCTCTAGGATAAAATGATCCTTATGTGCAGTAGAAGCACAGCAAACTGCACACACAACGAACCTCGGTATGCTTGAACTTTTTCAAAAAACTTGGAGAGAGAATGCAAAAGAAAGTAGCAGAGCTTCGACAATGAAGAGTTAGAAAGAAAAATCATACTGGAAATGGGTCTAGAACAGCCTTTAAATAGGCATTCCAGGTGATCGTTCCCACAAACCGAATAGGTATGGACACCAGTTCGGCTTGGCGATTGGACTGCCCAACAGGCACGAACCGGTTCGGTATAGCTCCAACGAATTCTAACCCTCCAACAATTCGAATTCGGTTTATAACGGTAACTTAATTCAAAATTTAAATAAATTAAATTTTAAATTCAAAAATTTAATTAAATAAATTTTTTGCAAAAAAATAAGAGTTGACCCGAGCCCACGGACCACGGACCTGAACCCGGACCCGAGCCCGAGCCGACCCGATCGATCGGCCGATCAAACGGGCGGGCGACAGCGGCGGCGCGCGCGTGTTGGGTTGGGGTCGAACCCACTGTTGGGTAAGTCTATGGAAGAGAAACACTTCACCAACTACTGAGCTCGGCACCTCTTTGACACCGCCGCCAAACGTCGCCTCACTGACCTCGTCTCCCACTCTCTTGCACTCTCGGTTTCTATCTCTACTTCTCATTCCGATCTCTCTCACCACCAACACTCACCCCTGGTCAGATCTCTCTCTCCGACCCCCACCGCTGCTCACCACCGCTCATCGCCACTTATCGCAAGGGCCAATGTGCTTGTCCTAACCCTTTTTATTGCTGCTCCCCACCAACACCCTTGCTGCAGTCTCCGTCGTCGCCTCAGCCGCCGTACCATCGTAACAGAGTTATAGAATTTATGTGATTTGATAGTGTCTATATTATCTATATAATAAATTAGTATAGTTTTGGTGAGACATCTATCTCTCGATGATTTAACGGCTACTGTGGCTTCTAAACAATTCAATGGTGGAGAAGGCACACAAGAGTTCTGTGGAGGGGCTATGGAAGAGAAACACTTCGCCAACTACTGAGCTCGGCACCTCTTTGACACCGGCGCCAAACGTTGCCTCACTGACCACGTCTCCCACTCTCTTGCACTCTCGGTTTCTATCTCTACTTCTCATTCCGATCTCTCTCACCACCGACACTCACCCCTGGTCAGATCTCTCTCTTCGAACCTCACCGCTGCTCACCACCGCTCATCGCCACTTATCGCAAGGGCCAAGTGCTTGTCCTAACCCTTTTTATCGCTGCTCCCCACCAACACCCTTGCTGCAGTCTCCGTCGTCGCCCTAGTCGCCGTACCATCGTAACAGAGTTAAAGGAGCTCTCTGATCTCTCTCGCTTTCTTAGTCTCTTTACCCTCTTCAGTCTCTCCCTCGCTTTCTAGACCAGGTCTTCCCTGTTCACCCTTTGGGTTTCATTTGTACGTGTGTTGTTGGAATCTGAATCTTCGTTTTATTTATTTTAGAGCTGTGTTTATTTTTTTCGTCTTAGTTTTGTTAGTAATTTTTGTATAGAGCTGAACCTCAAACTTCCATAAATTAGATCTGAACCAGAAATTTCATGTTCTTTCACCTTTTTTACACATTAGGTTGATGACTTATTGAATTCTTCTTAAATTATTGTTCTGTTTCTAAAATTACTTTCAGAATTAATCTTCTCATTAGATAAGAAGTTGCATATTTTTTGGCCTTCGGTAGACAATGAGAGATATTCACTTTTTGTTGGCATTTTTTTTTCTTATTTAGTATTTTTTAATATGAGTTATTCGTAATAATATAAAATTTTAAAGAATTTATTAAAATGCTCGAGTGATATAAAAAAAATGATAGTAGTACCTTTAGGCACGGGTTATCCCTAGTATTCACAAATAAAACTAAGCTTGTGTTTGGCTTAAATTTTTTTTTTAAAATTTTTTGGTTTTTTAGTTTTTTTTATAAAAAAAATATGGATATGAAAAAATATAAAAAAATCAATTAATTACAGTAAAATGTCAAATAAGTAGGTTTTTAAGAAACTTTTAAACAAAAGTTTTTAAAAAAAAACTATCTCAAACATAGGCTAATATTTGACATTCAGAATGGATTATTTACCTTTTTGAATTGGTATTTTTTTTGTTTGTTTTTGTTTTAGCCGAGTTATCTTTAGAATTTTGTAGATTTTTTACTTTTTTGAATATGTGTAAATATGAATATTTTAAAAAATGTAAAAATTCTCAACAAAAAATAAAATAAATTCAGACAAAAAATATTTTAAAAAGTTAATAAAAAAGAAACTAGGAAATATACCAGTTGGTAAGGTCAATTTTCTTTCTTTCTTTTTTTTTTTGGAAAGGGGGGGAGGGTTTGGGGTTGGTTTGCTTGAAGCAAATTTACAAAAAGAACATCTCTGTTGGAAAATAAGAATTTTACACCTTATAAAAATTAATTTAAAGACTTGTATATAAGAACAAATTTAAGTTTCTCTCTTATTTGTTTAGTCTAATTAAACTTATTTTTTTTACGTAAATAAAAAAAAAGACAGTATAAAAAATGACAATAAAAAAAATTACAGTATAAAAGATGACAACACACGATATAAAGATAACAACACCCATCTATTTGTTATTTTTTTAAGCGGCGTACGTATCCACAATCCCCACTTGTGGTCGCACGAATCTTTCGAAAATATGCCACTGTTAGATTAAGACGGTGAATAATTATCAAAAAAATTAAAAATAAATGTAGTAAAATAAATTTTTTCCAAAATTATTTGCTCTTCAATTTATTAAAAATATTTTTGACTCATAAAAAACAAAATATATAACAAATAAAGTAGTATATATTTTTAAAAGATGAAAAATTAGATATAGAAGGAAAATATTTTCACAAAGCCCCGTGTTAATGTAACAGCAATTTATGCAAGTTCCAGAAAAGCCCAACCCCGAAATGTGACCGTTATACAAAAGTAACGTTTCTTTCCTTCAACCCTTTTTCAAAATTTAAATTCCTTCAAATAAAGGCTGTTCTTGAGTTTATTTGGGCTCTAAAACGAATGGTTAAAAATGGTTTTATAATTTTTACACATTTAATTTTAAAAAAAAACTCTTACAAAATTTTAAAACAATAAAAATTATTTTGTTACTTTATATTTTAGTAATATCATGATTAAAAAAACTATTGAATAAGTAATAACAAAATATCACTTAAATATTATCCTTTGTGCATTTTTTGTAGAAAATTTACTAGACAAAGTTACATCATCAAGCTTATTTATCATATTCTTTTTAATAGATAATATTACTAATTTATTTCAAATTTTCTGAAAATTAAATAAATAATAAAAAATAAATTAAAGATAAAAATCATTCATGAAAAAACTAACATATAAAATTGTAAATAAAGTAATATTAAAATTTTGAGAACCTAAATTTTTATTTAGAGCCTGGCTGGGGGTCCCCCTATTTTGTGAAATACTATTCTTTTTGTTAGGCTTTAAAATAATGTTAATTTCTTTTATTATTATTTTATTTAAATTATTCATATTGTAAACTTTACGGATTACATTAGTCATACAAAAATTTAGATTAATAGAATATTGTCAACCCCATGATATTTACTTAAAAAATTAAATGATTAATATATATTTTTAAAATAAATATTTAAATAAACAGTAAACAAATATGATCAAATCATGTGAATAGTATGACAGGAACAGTTGGGCACATGAACAATTTTATTTTTTTGAGGTGAGAATAATGGATCCAAAATGTTTACAACATAAATGGGTTAAATTATAAAATTATATATATAAAAAAAAAACTATACCATTTTAAATTACTATCAAATTCTGTGACCGTTACAGGATTGACCCTCTCTCTCTCCCTAAATCTGACCGTTATACAAAAGTAACGTTTCTTTCCCTCAACCCTTTTTCAAAGTTTAAATTCCTTTCAAAGGAACGTTGAGAAATGCAATTCCTTTGATTAATTCCCAGAACCCAATCTTTGAATCAAACATCGTAATCCACGAGACCTCCTCTCTCTCTCTCTCTCTCTCTCTCTCTCTCTCTGAGAAAATGGCACTGAAACCTCTCAACAACACTCTGCCATTATCAACACCAGAAAGGTCCAAAAAGCAAATAAAAGTTGCAGTTTTAGTGCAAAAACAATCCAAAGTTGGTGTAAATGACGAAAATAGAGCTCCATTTCCACCACCCACAACTTCGGATGCAACTGTTGATTACATCTCTTCTGAGAACCTCAAGGCCTTCCCAGATCCTGAAATCAAAATCCAAGTTCGTTCCCCTCTCTCTGTTCCACCCTCACAAATGTGATTATATAATTTGAGTTTTGATATGTGTATAGATCTGAGTATTGATTGGGATACATCTCTTTCCTATGGGATGGGTCCACACAATTGTTAAATTGATTTTTTTGTAAAAGAAATGCGTTCGAATCTATCCCCGCGACATATGTGCATTTAATATTTTTTTGAATTATTTTATGTTGTACATCCTCTGTTTCTGTTTTAATTTTTTAAGCTTTAGAGATGTTAAAATGGAAAAACACATTCGCAATTTCCTTCAAAATTGATGTTATACATATTTTTTGTTTAATTATGGCTTTAAGCTAATAACATGATAATATAGAATAAAAATATTAATTATTTTGAGTTTGATATATTTATGCATCCAAGTTTAGATTCGAACAATCTCTATTTCACATTAAATTGATTCAACGCAATTGTGAAACTAAGCTCATATAAATAAGAGGAGTGTTTTAAAATTTGTATTCATATTTGTCCCTCTAATACTTTTGAATTATTTTATATGGAGGCTCTCTCTCGCTCTCACTCTTTTGTTTTTTGTTATAATTTTTTAAGCTTTAGAGATGTTAAATGGAAAACCCATATGTGGTTTCATTCAAGATTGATGTTATTTTTTGTTTCCTTATGTCTTTAAGAACAAAATTATTGTTAATAGTTTTTTTTAATTTTTTGTTACTAATTTTAACTATAAGTTATAAATTTTTTAAAATTATAATTTTTTTTATTTTAATTATAAATTATAATTTTTATTAAATATTTATAATTTATATTAAAAATTATTATCTATAAATTACTAATTTAAACTATGCTAACACCACCGTATGGAGAAAACTTATTTGGGGTTTTGTCCAAATTTGTTCATTGTTGGAAAATGCAGAGTCTAGTAGAAGGGTTAGAGTCAAAGGATTGGTTAAAAGTCTGTGACTCACTGAATAATGCAAGGCGGCTCGCACTCTATCATTCCACTCTCTTGTTCCCCATTTTGTAAGACATCTCCTCCCTTACTTCAATTTTGGTCGTGTTTGTTAATCAGGCTTAAAATTGAATTTTTTATTTTAAATAAGTTTAAGATAAATAAGTAAAAAAACATATTTGGTGTAATTTAACTTAGTTTGTTTGACTTAAAATGATTTTAAATTAAATAAAAGTTATTATACAAAAATCATTTAATTTTTTTATAATTTTATATTTAATATGAATTTTATGTGAAAGATTTCGACGAATAAATTTTAAAAATAAAAATTTTATAAAAACACGTCGTATATTATCATAAAAAATATGATATTTTTTATTTTAAAAATGTATAAAGGTCTTTTAACCAAAATGGAGCCTTGAGCTAAAAATTAATAAATTGGGTGTTCAACTATTTGTTATAACGAAAATTTTGAACTCATAAATCATACCCAAAAATATGTTATTAAGATTTGAAATCAAAATTATAAATATTTGTTAAAATTGTAAATTTATAATTCAAAATATTAGAATTTATATTTATTAATTTAAAATTAAAAATTATAAATATACTTGTTTGGATTTTTTAAATATTTTTTTGCTGAAATGCAAGTTAAAAGTTATAATTTAAACAAAATAGCAAACACCCAATAAGCCGAATTTAAGGAGTAAACTAAACAAGACCTTAATAATAAAGAGAAGATGGATTTACTAACCTGTGGTGATGCATACAGGGAAGAAGTTATGGTGGTGTTGGTGAAGGCACTGAAGAACCCAAGAAGTGCTCTGTGCAAAACCTCCATAATGGCATCATCTGATATCTTTAATGCCTTTGGTGATAAGCTGCTCCTCCAATCCACCAGTTCTGATGCATTTGACCACTTGGTATGAAAAAAATCTTGGTGTCCACTAAATTGACTTGTTTGTTTGTTTTATTTTATTTTTTTATTTTTAGTGAAATTATTATATATTTTTTAACTTCTTTCACTGAAATGAGTTGAAATGTCATAGAAAACAAAATAAAAATAAAAATAAAAATAAAAATAAGTCAAAATGAGGCAATGAGCCAAATTAAATATTACTTAAGGCCCTGTTTGGCATAAATTTTGTAGCTTTTGCTTCTATCTTTTCTTTCTCTTTTGACTTTTTTTTAATTTTTTTGAAATGTCTCCATGAGATAAATTCGGAAAGTAAAAAAATTTAAGTGAAAAATAAAAAAAATTCACTAAAAATGAAAATAAACAATATAAATTTGACTCATTAATTTATGCTTATTTTTTATTTTTCTAAAATTTTTAAATATTTTGATCAAAAAAAATATTTTCTCAACTTATCTCCATTAAATGAGTCAAAAAAATTTAATAAATAAATAAATAATTATTCCAAAATGATTCGTTATTTTACATTAAAAAAAATAAACAACATAAAATTTAATTTATTCTCTTGTCTTTAGTAAATATTTACTTTTTGGTTTTCTTTTTAGTGTTTTAATTTATTTTAGCAAAACGATCCGGAAAAACTTAAAAAATATAATTTAATTTATAAAGAAAAAAGTTAAATTGCCAAGATTGTAAATTCAAAGATGGTTGGTTTTTCTGATGAACGGTTGTGATTGTATGGTGGTGGGTGGTCCACAGCTGCTGCAGCTACTGCTGAAAGCTTCTCAAGATAAAAGGTTTGTGTGTGAAGAAGTAGACAGGGCACTCAAAGCAATGGTGGGGTCCATGGCTCCTCTTCCTCTGCTCCATAAGCTCCGGGCGTACGTTAGCCATCCCAACCTTAGGGTTAGGGCCAAAGCAGCAATTTCCATGTCTCACTGTGCTTCCAAGATGGTAATTCTTTTAAATAATATGAATTTATACTTCTTTTGTAAGATAATATATAGATAAATAATGCATTATTGCAGGTGTAATATTTATAAAGTATATTAATAATAATATAAAACAAAACATGGTATACAAAATCGTGAGAAGAGACGAACCACGATAAGTTTATAATACGCAATATTATCTTGCATTCACAAAAAACTACTTTCACACTTTTGTAAGATAATATGAATTTATACTTCTTTTGTAAGATAATATATAGATAAAATGCTAATGCATTATTGCTTGTGCTAAATATATTAATAGTTATAAAGTATATTAATAATAATATAAAAAAAACATGGTATACAAAACCGTGAGAAGAGAAGGCGGACCACGATGAGTTTATAATACGCAATATTATCTTGCATTCACAAGAAACTACTTTCGAATTTTGAACTCGTAATTTCTAAATCACACAGCAACAACTTTATCATTGCGGTCAAGCCACACATAAAATCCTCTAACTTTATAAAGTATATTAATATTAAAAAAAATAATTAACTTTATTAACCTATTAAACACCTTTCACTAAACGGTGATTAACATGACCTTTCAACCATGATGGACCACAGATTTTACTCTCCATCAAATATGTTTTTGTTTTTTCATAACTAATTTAAAAGATAGATTGATTATATTTGTTAAAAATATAAATTTGCTCTAGAATTACTTTATTTTTTGCGATAATTATTTAATAATTTCAAAATACAAACAGTTTGGATAAACCTGCTCTTATGCACGTAGTGATCTATTTAGTGCCGTTAGTGAATCACCCTTGGGCGAGACAAGATTGGCATATTTTTATGAGAATTATTGTCAAATATTGGCATAACAGTTGGATTGATACATTACGCAATAATTGCATTATAAATCCTCATTAGTGGAAGACAAAAATAAGACTCTCTAATCATGGACAAATTATTAAGTAGCATAACAATATCAAATGATATTACTTGTCTAAGATTCTTATTTAATTATGTAGCAAAAATATTCTACGTGCAACTATATATGTTTGAGCATCTTTGTTGGGGACATATGAGAGATAAATAATGATCTACTCAGAAATAATATTGGCCTATTTTATTGACTAAATAGAAGACAAAAATGACACTTTAATCATAGATAAATAATTAATTAGCCACAATATCAAGTGGCATTACTTCCGTGGTCCTTAAATTCAATGACGTTGTGAAAATATATTGGGTGTAACAATGTTGGTGCATTTTTATTAAATAAGTTAGAGACAAATGATAACCACACATCCCGATTATATTTGATATCTCAGGATGTTCGGGAGTCAACTTACGCACATCCCGATTAAATTTTGAGAGACCAATCTTACTGTTCACTTACGGAAGGCCATTTAAAATCAAGACTTTTACCTCACACGAACTTGGCTCCAAATAGTTAATAGCATAACACTTACAAGATTCGAACCTGAGACCACCAAGCCACAACCCTGTGGGATTAACTATACAATATATATATATTGGGCATTCTCATCCGCTGAGAATGCCCGATTAAATTTGAGAGACCAATCTTACTGTTCACTTACGGAAGGCCATTTAAAATCAAGGCTTTTACCTCACACGAACTTGGCTCCAAGATTCGAACCTGAGACCACCAAGCCACAACCCTGTGGGTTTAACTATACAATATATATATTGGGCATTCTCATCCGCTGAGAATGCTGCATACACAACCAATGAACCCTAGTTTTTTCAGAAATATCTATGCAATTGGACTTTCTCATTTTGGTAGAAACACCAAAACCAAATAAATAATGACATTTCCAAGAATAAGAATAATTTCACAAATTCCAATATTGCAATTTTAAAACATGTTGCGTATCACAGCTTTCGTTCCCAGAACACTAGTGGATAGTCCAAACAAGAACATGTAGCGTATCTTTCGTTCCCAGAACACTGCATAGTCTAAACAAGAAGAAGATGATGATATGTTTGTTTTGAATTGGCTGACAGGGGACAGAAGCATTGGAAGAATTTGGGTTGGTTTCATTGATCCAAGTAGCAGCAGAATTGCTGAATGACAGGCTGCCGGAGGCGAGAGAGGCAGCTCGGAGAATGGTGATATGGATATACAAGGCGGCATTCGCAAGAAGAGGGAAGAAAGAAGAAGAAGAAGAAGAGAATCAACAAGAGGAGAAAGAGAAAGATGAGGCCTCATCATGGCAAAGCTTTTGCCAGTCTAATTTACCAATTCATGCGCGGTCATTGCTTAAAATTGTCTCTTCCCAGCAATACATATTTGTAACCACACAACACTAGAGTAGTAGCAGCACTAGCTGTTAGAGGCACTGCAGGTAGTAGAAAACATGTTTTTTCAATTATAATGTTGTGGTGTAGATAATGTAAGTGAAAAAACAAATGCTCATGCTGGGCCCTACATCTGCATTTGACCACCCAGCTCACCTTTTGAATCTAATTGTGTTTTGCATTAATGCTACACTATTGTGTTTTCAGATATACCTACCCGAACAAATTTTTAAAAAATGATGAACTGTTTTAAAAACAAATGAACTCAATATTATTATCCCATGAACTTGCTTTTTTGCATGTATTTCGCATGGAAGCTAAATTCCAGTTTTTTTCTGAAGTTTTACGCTTAAGGGAATAAATACGTTTTGGGCCATCCCGACAATTATGTACCTGCTAATCAGATGCCCACCCTGCCAAGAAAACAGTTATGATCATCAAAATGTGACCGAAGTGGATCCTAACTGGACAGAACTGGAAAAGAACAAAATGGAGAGGAACTTAACCCCTGTAGCCATATCGACATAAAAGAAATTCAATGCCACAACTGGTGCCCAAATCGTGCATTGATTTGTTTGCAATGTCCATATTTGCACACCTTTGGCCAATAAACTTGGCCCTTAACAAGAACTTTGAAGCCATCTCCTCTATCACTTCCACTTCCCTCGATGAAAAACCTTTGACCCTCTATCACTTACACCAACCTTCAATACACAAGTTGTCAATGTAACTTTGTTGTACATCACACATCAATATACCAATACCATGTTGTACATCATAGACTTCAAAATTATCCATGTTGTTTTCTAACATAAAGGAAATATTAAATATACAAGTCGCCTC
>JAOTRH010164096.1:0-12709 GCA_034768845.1 Heliamphora exappendiculata
GTATATATAACAAAATAATTAAAAGAGAATGTGTTATCTGAGGTTTTTCGACACTGCAAATTCATCGGTACGGTCAAAATGTTCATATTTTGAATGATTTGAGAAAATTGGACAGATTCTGCTCAAATTTGGGTTTAATCGGGGGCGATCGGGATTGATTGCGGTAATCAACGGTAATTGGTTACATTTTGGTTCAATTTATGACGGAAGACTAATAATTAATGGATGTAACTGAAATTTTAGTTGCAGGTGGAGTCAAATCAAACAGTGAATTTCTGATTCGATAGATGATTAGCAATCAAGACACCTCGACGAATATGTGTCGTGCATCTCAGTGTGGGTGTGCATGCCACGCTGGTTTAAGTGTGACGAATTAATGACGATGGCAGAATCGGCAGCATCACCCGTTATCTTTAGGGTGGTTTGTAGAATTCAAGCAAAGATGGAGATTGTTAGGTGTATGTCTTGTATTCTATAGACCAATATAATTAAAATTTTATTTACATGTATTTGGGTTGGCTTGGAGTTATGAATCCGTAAGGAGTCTAATATGTGTAGGGATTTATAATTATATAGGGTTAAGATTTTTAGGATTTGTCTATAAATAAGATTCTATAATTCTAGTTATTTTGTAGAGAGTTGAATTAAAAGAGGTAGAGATACAAGGAGAAACAAAAAAATACCAGGGGCACGGGAGTAGTCTTTGAGCGGGAAAATGAAATTTTTTTCAGGGTTCGAATTATAAGTGTCGAATTTTGGGGTATTTTTTATCTCGGGATTGTACATTCTACAGCTATATTGGATTATCTGGGACCCGTGGGCGTTAGCAGGTTATGCCGAACCACGTAAATTTTTATGTAATTTTTTTTTGGTGTGTGCATGAATGTGTGCTTTCGTTCGCGTTCGAGAATTGATGTTCAAATTCTAACAATTGTAAATGTCAATGTTAGAATTCAGATGGTTTCAATAGGATTTCCTGAAAAGGAGAAAAATTCATAACTTGGTGGGATGCCGACCATAGATTCTTCTATGTTTAAGTCAGCGACAATCTCAAGAATAAGTAACTCGCTAAAGGAGAAATGAGGCACTGTGTCCGATTACTTTTTTTTTATATGATTTTTTGTTTTTAGTGAAAAAAAACTACGTTAGTTCAAATGATAATATTTGTTATATTTCTCTCATTACAAGAACTAGAGAAGTAAAAAAATTGATTAAAAAAAGTTCATATAAGACGAAAAAAATTATTTTAAGACATTTGTAAGATTTTTTTTTTGACTTTTCCGACTTTAGTGAACTTTTTAAAATTTTAGCCAAAACGGCTATTCTTTTAAATTCCTTTATCATGGTTAATTGTAAAGTTAAAAATTTAGAACAAAAAATAAAAAATAAAAAAACACAAAAACAGCCACAATAAAAAGCCAAAAAAAAAACTATCCCAAACAGTGGCTGAGTCTCGTAGATAAATTGAGTTGCCTACATCATAATAGTAGATAGAGTGCTCTTTTTTATATAGCTTGTCATTAGGTGTATATTTTTTGATTTAGCTATGTATAGGCTAATTACTGAAATCTTTCGCTCAGAGTAATTTGAGACATGATTTCAAAAGATCGGTGTCAATTATGGGATAAGTTGGATGGGTGAGATTTGCTCTGATCGATTGACTGACTGACTGATTGAGCGCCTTATCAACCATTAACTAATAGCGTTGTTACGGGGTCTCACCAACTTGTTAGAGCTTTACATAGTCAGAGCACCTGATTGGTCTTCATGGATGACTAGTTTGTGAGTATCCTAATCAGATGAGCGTTCTCGAACGATTAACTTGTTATTGACAAAGGGACTGCTAGGTGATTTAGAATGGTGACCGCATGAAAACAAAAGTACAATATTTATATTTGACATCTTTTCTCTTTCCTGAAAATGGCTGATGTTTCCCTTCCTTTAATGCGTGGTCTAATCACAGCGATCTGTCATCCACACATTCGACGGGGATATAATGCCATTTAATTCGTCGAATTCTTCCAGGCTAGATCAATTTGGGCCACATGTTTTTGGCTCCTTTTTTAATATAAAGGGTTGGAGGCATCCACAACCCTTTTTCTTGTTACAGGTTATTTCTTGTCATCAGCCTTTCTCGCTGCCTTTTCTTACTCTCATGTGGTGTTTCCATTATATTTTTTGGTACCAAGCAATGCACTTTTGCTTTTAACTTGCTTTCTTAGTGAGTTTTCTCCCTTCTTTACTTATGTTATTTTTCCTTTTAAGCCCAGACTTCCGTAGAGATCGTGTTCTCTGTTCCCTCCCCTTCTTTCTTCATCAATAGAGTTGGGTTTTTATCTCCATAGATACAATCAACCCCTTATGTATTTGTTTGTTTTTGGTTGCTATATATTCAAATGACTCTATTTTCGTCTTTTTGATTTTGCCCAATATTTACCTCCAATTATTAGAACGAGAATGAAGGAATTTTTTGAGACCATATATTGAAGACCAAGCCTGAAAACCCCCCATTATGTATAGCCCTACTTTAGAGAGAGGTGGCGAAACCTCAAGTTTGAGGGCTCTGCCATCTCTTGGGCTCAACTAGCCCTTCACAATTGAGCTGACTAATCCAACTTTTCATGCATTGTACTTTAAGTTTTTGTAAGAGTCCTATCTTATCCCTTCTTCTGTTTGTCCCTTCTTTCCTTGTAAAGGCTCGCTCATTTTTTTAGGGCGAGGTGTGCCTATATAAGCATGACTTTTAGCTAGCCTCCGACTTTCCCTTTCCAACTTTGGTCAGGCAGCTTTTGGCCCTCCTTGGTATATTATTTGGTCAACTCCTACCCAATTCATGAAGGATATTGATCAGGATAATTGTTCTCTGGAACGAGAGCTTTGAAATTGGGCCACAACCGTCGTGCTAACACGATTAGGGCAAACGTAGCTTTTCTGTTATCGCATATCTAACCTTGACTCCTCTAAATGCTTGACTAACATAATAAACGAGTCTCTAAAACCTTGTCTCCTCTCTAATCAATGTCAACCTTGCGGTTGTTTCAGAAACTATAAGAAAAAAGAAGATCTCTTCTCTTAATGTCATCTTGGGGAGCAAAGGTGGGGTCATGAGGTGCTCCTTTAGTTTATTGAACGCTTTTTCGCATTTAGGTGTCTAATCAAAATTCTTTTGGAGTATTTTGAAAAAAGGAAAACATCGATTGATTTCTTGAAAGATAAAGCGAATGAGCGTTGTAACTTTCCTAGTCAAGCATTATACTTTCATTACAAATTTTTGTTAGGGGTGAAGGGCTGCACTTCTAATATTGCCATGAATTCCTTTGGATTAGCCTCAATCTCTCTTTAACTTCCAATGAAACCAATGAACTTTCCACCAATACAAAGAAAGCTCACCTTCATGCGTTAATGTCGGAGTACCTTGATTATTTTAGGTAAATCGAAGTAAGACAGAGGCCTTTTTACTCTTTATCATCATATCATCAATGTATGCCTCAATGTTTCCATCTATCTATTCTTTGAATATTTTTATGACCAGACCAATATTGATAGGTGGCCTTGACATTATTTAGGATGAATGCCATGACCTTGTAACAAATGAGGTCTTGTCTTTTTCTGTTAGGTTCAACATTATTTAATTGTAACCCAACAAAGCACCTATGATTCTAAATAGCTCGTGTTTTGCTATTGAATCTATAAGTTGGACAATCCGAGGTAAAGGATAGTTGTCATGTGGGTATGTGTTGTTTAAGTTTGTGAAATCTACACACATTCTTAACTTCTTGTTGGACTTTAAAAAAAAAACCACGCTTGTTAACCAATCAGGATAGTGTATCTCACTAATGAAGTCGACCTTTACTAGTTTATCCACTTTAGTCGTGATGGCTTTCTTCATTTCCTTATCGAAAGTAATTTTCTTCTGTTTTATAGGTTTAAAATACTTTTCCACACTCAGTCGATAGACCATGACGTATGGGCTGGTTTTTTATGTATCTTTATTGGTCTTTGTAATTATGTCATGATGGTTTCTCAATGAACCTATTAATGCCTTTTGAAGATCATTTAGTTAGAGTGAGTCGACCAGCACCTCTCTTTTGGGTCTTGCTTCATCTAGTGCTACCTTTACTAATTCATTTACCAACACTGCCCTTCTGACCTTAGCCTCGTCTCATGCCTTGAGTGCTACCAGAAACATAGTTTTCTTCACTTGTACTCTTTTTGAGAGGTTGCATAAAATTCTTGTGTTGTTGTCTAGCCAGCCTTGAGTTCTTCCATACCAGGGTCAGTAAAAAACTTAATGCATCGAAAGGCTATCCATCATGAGGAAATTAATCAATCTTGGGGCTTATTTAGGGCTTGTACGAATCGCCAATGGTAGTTCGATAGCCCCCAAGGGTTAAACCCTCTCCCATATGAAGCCCACCAAAGGTGACCTCGTGGGCAAGAGTTTGTCTCTTCCAATGTTGAGTTGGTTAAAGGCATTGAGAAAGAGAATGTCCATCGTGCTGCTATTACCTACTAAGATCCTTCTCACTCTATTATTGGCTATAACCATAGAGAAAACTATGGGATCATCGTGCGGGTGCTATTTTCCTCGGACGTTGTGTTCTGTGAACGTGATGGCTTCTCCACTTTTCTTGACCTTGGTAGGTTGCATGGTCATACAAACTCCCATGGGTCCCTCAGTCCTTAGACGCTTGGAATGTAGTTATTTGGACGAGTTGCTCTTGCCTCATCTAGCAAAGCCTTTCGAGTTGTCCCTGTGTCACCAACGAGATCATAGTCTCAGCCAACATATGATGGGTGATTCTATTTTCATTAGGGTTACTTAAAATTTTTCCAATTTGTAATAAAGCGGCCAACCTACCTTTTTAAATTATGCTTTCAATCTTCTCCACAATATTGTGGTCGGGTCCTTATTAAATCTGTAGTATTTGTCTTGATTCTTTATATGTTGAGGTTTTTCAGCCATTTTAAGTCTGGATCATTTTTAATCTATAGTATCGCTTGGTCAACCAAGGTATTCAGAGGGTTATACCTTTTAAAGACTCAGGATCATACTAATTATTGCGACTTTTCTCCAATTATCTATCTCACCGAGGTTAGTTTATTTTAGTTGATCTCTTTCGATCAGTCTTGTGGCGCCCCGTCTTTTGGGCATATCATGACATACATAAGTATAAATAAAAAAAGATATTCTAACTATTTATTCATAGATATGTATAATAATATTATATCATTGAGGTTTCAACACTAACCAAAATACATAAGCGTTTACAGTTTCACAAAAAATTTACAAAAAAATTTACAATATGCGTTGGGAAACTGAACAAAAGAAACAAAAAGAGAGGACTTGGATCTTTAGCAAGCATCATTAGGATCCACTTGCTCTTGGAACTCACCCTGTTGTTCGTAGCCTTCAAAATTGTCTGTCTCCTTGACTTTAATATGCACTACGTGTTGAATCATAATAAGCAGATAAGTGAATAAACATGCAAGTATGCGATACCGTGGATGCAATGCAAATGTCCAACTTGACATTCACCTAGAATCATAATCTGAATTCCACGCCAAAAATTGCCAGAGTAGACTTCATCGGACAAATTGAACACTTAGCTGTCAATCGAGCCTCGCTGTGAATAATAATTATATCATTGGGCTTCATGCCCCCGCTGTTTTATTTAATCACAACGGCGTGCGGTGGGGACCACTGCAATGCAGCTGTGTTACCGAATGCAATCAGGACCGTTGCTGATCTGGCTGTGTACCTATTGCACCCACCATAAGAGTCGTGATGTTATTGTCTAGTGTCAACCCGAAGTCTAAGGTACCAATATTAAAATGCTAGCGACGAACCCATAATGTCCAACAACCTTCCATCATAATCACTTTCTTAAGATCGAAGAATTTATCCCAAAATATTTCTCAAAAACTAGCAACTAGGGACGCCTTAGACTCAGAACCGAGAAAATGAACAACTTCAACATATCCCAACCCACAATGGTAGGTACATAATGAACTCCGATATACCAGGATGTAAGTGTGACAATTCCCATGGTGTACAACACGCATCTCAAGTACAACTATTTATAACATGGTAATAAACTAAATATAGCATAACACATGGTACAACTCATTAAGTCACAATTTTTAAGACTTGATTCAAAATCTTATAGCATGTTTTCCTAATCATCAGGTAATCATTCTAAGACATAATTCATTCAATCTAAATCAATAAAAATGCATATTTCAAGTCTCATAACCAAGGCATAACAACCACACACTTAACAATTTAAAATGCCAACCTTCAAGTACCATTTTAAAAAGGATAGCAGTGTTTTGGATTACCTAAACTTGGAATTAAATTCTAATTTTTGGTCACCATTTAGATAATAATATTTTCTACGACTTTTATATTTAACACTAAAGTCAAATTCTAAGAAAAATTGGTGAATAAATTCATACAAGTGAAAATGGTTCAACAATTTACAGAGAAAAGTATAAAAAAAAGTGCCTCAGTTGGTCTCAATTATGAGATATCAAATCAAGTCCTACAAGTTTGATATTTGGATATACTCTAACTTAATATGTTCCCTACAAGTCTCATGAAAAGTGCTAAGGGTAGTTATTTGAAACAAATTAGAACTATAAGCCAATTTGTAAAATAGATTTAGTCAGCTATAAAACACACAACAGAATATGTTTATAACAGAGGGTTTAAAAATAGTTTGATGGATCATCCGGAGGTATCTAGATTTGATGTCTGGACAATAAATTGTTCAATCTATTACCTACATTTTTCATGAAAATTACTTTTGGAGTAGATCACTAAAAATATAAATTTTTTGTTGCACAAAAACATGTGATAGAAGGTTTTGTTACTCACAGATCTACAACAGTGACTTTCAGAGGTGTTTTGATCTATCAAATCTTAATATTGTGGGCTAACTTTTGGTGTTCAGCAAGATATACTTGTTATCTACAATTCTCAGATTTTGACCTAAGCTCAGATCTCGTTTTAAACTAGGATTTTTAGGTTTGCAATACTGACTGATCAAAAACTAACATACTTTGGTAAAAATGTTATATCTCGAGTTCTACTCACTCAAATTAGTTGAAATCAATTTTGTATTAAAGATAACATCAAATCCTAGGTCTGTATATAAAGAACACACTAATATCGTTTTTTTATATTTAGTTATGATATTTTAAAATTTGGAGCAAAGAGTTAAAAATACTCAAAAATCAGGCCTACTTGTATTCTAGTCACCTAGTTCATGGTATGCCAACACATGATCTATATTATTTGCATGAATGTATTTTAAACTCAAATATCATTATTCCAAAACTTACATAAACCATCAAGTTTAAAAATAACAACATGTAATCATACCTAATAACATACCAGACATGAACATCTCCTAATTTCATCTCTACAACGCCTTTTTGATTCGTTTTCGATTCTTGTTTCTAGATGTGTGATATGAGATGAGTTGAAGAAAGTTTTATGTGATCTTGAACAGAGGGTTTAGAAGTTTTACTTACTTATTTTGAATACCTAACAGTAGAGAATGACTAGAGGACTTGGTTTTAGTGTGGCCTTGGTCTCCAAAGACCTCATATTTTTATATCCTCCTTTTTCTCTTTTCTTCTCTCAAACTTGGAAGAACACATGGAGCCCAAAAAATTTTGATCTCTCTCTCTCTCTCTAATAACCAAAAATGGTGGTGGTGGTGGGAGATTTTTATAGAGCATCATGGTGGTGGGAGTAATGATGGTGGTGGAAGTTATGTAAGACATGCACAAGGTTTGATTGGTTGATGCAGACACCCCAATCTGACCAAGCCGAGTCTTAGGCATGTATCTCGAATGTGCCCTAATGATGAAAGAATAAGAATCGTGCTCAAAGATACTCTCAAACAAGCAAAATCACGAATATGGCTCAAAAACCCAAAACACCATGAAAACACCTTCAGGCCGCGACATTCCCATCCACATGGCCATCACCTTTTTGAAGACCCTATAACAGGTTGTGTCCTTACTCTGACGGCCGTAACCTTTTTTGAAAATCTTAAACCAAGTCGTGACTTTCTTTGTCACGATCGTTACTTTTTTTTGAAGGCCGTGACTTTTAAAAGTCACGATCATCCATTTAACCGCCATAAAGGTAACAGCTTGTACTGTATAAAAGAAAAAAAGTAGTAGCTATTACTGTTATTCCTTTCTGAATAGCTGGCAGCATCTTAAAATGGGTCTGTGTTGCTCGCCTTGCCTATAAATAGGCGACGAGTTCAAGCAGAATAAGAGAGAGAGAGACATACCTGGAGGCTCAAATTTTGTCAAAATTTTCTCCCATTTGATATTCCTCCATCCATCCTACACTTTTCGAGCCTCGTTCGTGTTCTTGCTTGCCTCGGAGGGATTCTTGAAGCATGTATGTTGGCTTGGAGGTATCATATTCTCACCGTCGAGGGGTCATTCAGGGTGGATACTCACACGAGGTAACCTTAGGATACTACGACTCTTCTTAAACCCTCATCTTCTTCCCCCAAGTATCTCGTGGATAAGGTTTTCATTATTTTATTGCTTGTTTATCGTTCATTTCAATGTAAATATTTTTTCCCTATAAGTTTTTCATTATTAGCAGTATATTTATAGTCTTCTGTTTTGCATATTTATATTTGTTTACATTCTGTTTTGATACTCACAAGTACACTGAACACATTAAAAGTTTTATGAGGTTCTGAAACATGACGGCCACGACCTTTTTATGTCATGGTTATATGTTTTGTTAAACCAACAGTTACAACCGTGTCCTTTTTATAGGCACCGGTACATTTACGCCTCTCTATATGAACGATCGCAATATCTTATTATTATGATCATGACATTATTTTAAGACTAGAAATGCATAAACCCTACTCAAAACTCTCTTTTAAATGTTTATTTCAAGGTCATACACCCTTTTATTGCTCTATTTAGTATTTTTTTCTTTCTGTACCTCTGTTTATCTTTATGTCAGGTAATGAATGACAAATCTGGTCTACACCAAATGGGTCATGATCTCCATTTCATATGCCTTTATGTCTGCATGTTTTGAGGATATGGTAATATGATAGTCACCTCATTTGCCTTCATTTTTGTTACGGCCATTATATCCGGTCATTACGGCCATCAGGTTTTGTGAAGTCAGTATCATGAAAACGTGATTCAAGCATTCTGTTATTTATTTTGGTATCACAAATATTCTATCTTGAGTTATTGCTTGTATAGAGGATGAAGGATGGTGAATCTAGCCTAAAATCAATAGGTTATGGTCTCTGTCGTGGACGTCCTATTCATTTGAGCTTGTTTTAAGTCTTGTGCAATGTATATATCCTTTCTATACCATTTTTATACCCTTAAAAATCATGGCCGCGACTTTTATTTATTACGACCGTGAGATTTTTTTATTCTGTTCTTCGCGGTAACCCTATTTGTTGTCACAGCCACCTGTTGTGTGGCTATTTTTGTCACGGCCGTAACATTGGTCGATAAAGCCATAAGTTTTGTGCATGTCCAGTAGTTTAAATATGATGTTTAAATCTTTTCAGTTTGTTCTGAATAGCCTGTTTACAGCATAATAGGGACAGAAATATTATTGTATGACCCTTAGAATCTTACTTGTTTATTTTATCGCTTACTCGCAAGATTTTCGCTTTGCTTTACTCAAGCAATACACATGGCATATCTAGAAATAATAATCAAATTACATGACCCTAGCAATCGTAGTTATAAGTTTGTTTTATTGATTACTTTTATTTGAACTTTCCTTAACCTCCCGCTCTGTATATATTATCTTTAAAAAGTTTACAACAAGAACCAATATCGACAAAGTAAAGGCTAACCTCACGGTTTGGCGAAAAGGGTGCCTAACACCTTCCTTTTTATAGTTATGTTTTCTTTCTTTAAAAAGACCCCACAGTCTTCTTTTTGTTTTTCTTAGTTTTTCTCAAAAATTAAGTGGTAACTCTATTTTTCAAAAAAATGATGCTTAGATATCTTGGACTTTTGTTTTAAAAAGGAAAAAGAATATTTAAAAAATAATAAATATTCGGTGCATCCCACGTGAGACCCAAAACATCTGCAGTGGAGGCAAGAGGTGGCATATAATGTGGAAGAAAAAGATGACAAGGGGGCTGGGGATTTCGGCCAAGGGTGTTTGGGTGCTCAAAAAATTCAGATTTTGCTTTAATTTAGGGTTTAAATAAGGTATTGGTACCTTATTGTGCAAGAAAATATTTTAAAATTTAATTTGGTATAGTTTTTTGGTGTCCCTACTTACTAAAATATATTATTTTAGCAAGTTTATGATTAATTTAGTATTTTCATGAATTTTTATAACTTTTATAGTAATTGATTAAATAGGTGTAGACTTTTAAGTCAAATTAAGCTAATTTTTTAGCCACTTTGTCTTTGATGTCGTCCACTTAGGGAACGTTCGAGTTGAACCCAGCCACATATTCCCTTGGGATTTCTCCCCTATTTTGTTTAATGTTCAGGAGAGTTGTCATTGGCCAATGCTAATGTTTCTCTCCTATGAAGTGGCCCACAAAAAATTTCCTTAGATGGGTGAAGTTGGTGATAGAGTTGTGCTTTAGTTAACAGAACCACACGCTAGTTGATCCTTTCAAGGTAGTTGGCAAGGCCCGATACATGATCTCATCTGGTACCACGAATAAATGCATGAACGCCTTGTATAGGTCTCTAGATGATCAAGTGGAACTTTAGTTCCATCGAAAGATTTCATTTGTGGAATCATTAGTTTAGAGAGAAAGTGCTTGGCCATGATTGCAGAGGAGAATGGTAGATCCATTCTATGTACTAGTTCATCCACTACCAAGGTTATTTTACCTCGTGACTGCATTCATGACGTTCTTAAGTTGTTCATTCACTTTCATCATTTTGGCATCCAAGGCCTCAAGGTTTTGTTTTTCTCTTCTGAGTTGGCCCATTCATTCCTCGATTTGGTGTTCCTTACACGGCTAGCCTCTCGACTCTCAGCCATTTCTTTTCTCTTACTAGCTTTTTCACCATGGACGCTATTGGCACAGACGTAGGAGAGAACATTGTCTAGTTGTGGTACTTTTTCTAATTTTCTTCGTTAGTGACAACTGAGCCACTGTCACCAACGAGACCAACGAGCTATCCTTACACAAATGAACTACGAGTAAGGACTAGTTATTGTCTTAGGGCTTGAGCATCCAGCATTTAGCTGATGAACTGGTTTTGGTGGACTAGCCCTTGGATCAGTTAGGCTAGATCTCTTAACTGCTAGTTCACATGCTATTTTTATTGTTCATCTTCAGCTTGGTTTCATTGGCAGTTGTTTTCTGAAGTCATGGCTTTCATCTCATTTATTTGTATTTGTGAGGAAAGATTTGGAAAACAAAATCATTTCCTATAGATCACACCAAATTGTTGAGGCTGGAACTCGAATGGCCTCGATAAGATCTTTGGACCTAAAAGAATAAAAATCATTAACAGCAGTGGGGTGCTGGCAAAAAACTCTTTGATGCTTAAGTTAGAGGAAGTTCGAAGAATCAATAGCTCACTAAGAGAGGAATGAGTCTAGTAGGTAAGACATGCATCTCAGGATTTAGCTGGGTGGAAATATGAGCTAAATCTCCAAAATCTTGCTCAGAGTAATTTGAGCATGATTTAAAAGGGGATTTATGCATCAGTTATGGGATAAGTTGGATGGGTAAGCTTCACTTTTGACCGATTAACCAAAGAATTGAACCGACTGACCGACTGACTGGATGCTTTATCAATGACTAACCAACAACCTTGTTAGGGTTCAACCAACTTATATGTGCTCTAATCTACAACAGCATCCAATTAGTTTTATGTGGATGAGTGGACGACCGATTTGTGAGTATCTTCATCAGTAAATTTCTTTTAGTTTCAAATGAGAAAATTTTCTTTTCTCCGGTTTAGAACCGCCAAGAACAAAGTGAGATATTTGAAAATTGGCATTGGACTTCTTCATGGGTTAAAAAGAAAAAAGAAATTGAGCTTAAGCCCCATATTAGAATTTGGTCGAACATTAAAGAGAAAGTTTGGGTTCATAAGTCTTTTGAAATTTGAATGGATTAAAACTTAACATTTTTAATATTCTTTAACTGGCCTAACCTAATATGTGAGACTGGGACGTATATATGACTTTATATAAGGTGGTCCATTCGCATTTTCATACAAAGAAAATCCATACTACAAATCATATCTTTTGATATGATATATATATTTTTTATTAACAATGGAAAAAGTGAGAATCTAATTTAACAATGGAAGAGTTAAGAATTTTCTAACTAGTCCTCTTATTTTTATCCTCCTAAAGTAAATTATAAATTATAGAAAGAAAAGATCAATCATCGACTAAATTCGTAGATAAATAGTATGTTGGAATCTGTGAATTCATTGACCATTAAATAGCAGAATTCAATTGCAATTGAATTGGCCATTCAATTGGCAATTGAATCTTGGAAATTAATAGCCATGAGTGACTATTGATTTTCCTGTAACCCCCTCCATGATGGAGGGCTATATATGCTGTCATCCCACATGGGAAGATAAAGAGACGAAACAGAGCAGAGAAGGAGAGCAACATACGAAAAAGCAACAGACAGAAGGTGAGAAAGGAGAGATACAGTTCTCAGGTTATAGTGCAAGCTGC
>JAOTRH010164107.1:0-12709 GCA_034768845.1 Heliamphora exappendiculata
TTGCAGGGCCGCGATGATCTCCGCGGCGGTGTGCTGGATCCGGTCGAGTGATGCCGTGAGCGTTTCGGTCTTACCGTCATAGAGCTGGATGTAGTCGCTGGCAGCCGATCCGGTGTTGAGCCCAATGGCCTGGCAGACGACGAAGGCGACGGCCTCCGCCTCGGTCTCCCGCACGGTCTTACTGGCGGGGCGCTCGCCGCGGTGGTGCAGCAGCTCGTGGGCAAGCTCATGGACGGTGACGGAGAATTCGTTGGCCGGTTCCAATCCCGGGCGGATGCTGATCCGACCGCCGCGTGAGACACCGTCGGCGCCTGGCGGCAGGTCTTCAGAATCGAGCTTGATGCCGCGGCTGGCGATCAATGCCTTCAGCTTGGTGAGATGATGCTCGGGATCACCGGTGGTCCGGGACGGCTCTGGGAGTGCTTGGCCATCGGTCTGGGAGACATCGAAGACATGTACGCCCCGGAAGCGGAGGATGGCTTTGGTGGGGTCGGCGGATTCGGAGCGGTCCTGGCTGGCCTGGGGACTGTCATCCTTCGGGCGGAAACTCATCGGGGCGATGATGACGATGCCTTTTTCGCCCTTGTTGACGAAGCGGCCCATCTGCTTCCACGTTCCGAAGCCGGCGACCTGGGTTGCGCTGGGCATCTGCGAGAGGATGAGCAGGACGTTGCCGAAGCTGTAGCGGTGGAACTTGGCGAGCATCGTCAGGTACGCGGTGAGCTGCTCGCTCTTGCCGTTCTTCAACGCATCGGTCAGATTTTGCAGGGCGGTGTCGGCGATCTTCTTGGCTTCTTCTGCTTTCATGGTCTTTACTCCGTTGTGGGGCCCGCGACGTGCGGTCCCTTCACCCGGGACAGGGATCCACTCGCGGGACAAAACGGAGTGAGCGGAGCGAAGCCGTCAGCAGGTTGCAGGGCCAGCGCAGCTGCATAAACGAATGACAGACCGGACCCACAAGGGCGCCGAAGGCGGGTCTGGCGTGAGATGTGCAAAGCCCGGAGACCGGAAGCGACCCCTCCCCTTCGTCTACCCTGCGATGAATCTGGTTTGGGGGTCGCGTTGACGGCGGGAGCGGAGCGGATGAAAGCGAGAGAAGCCTGAGAGCTGACACGCCCGTGCGGAACGGGATGCACTTTCGGCGAGTGTGGGCAGCGTTGCGGCTTGTGGCATCTCTCCCTCCACCGCGTGGTTGGGCCAGCTCATGATCTCGCATGCCCGGTGCCTTCCTGCCGAGGCACGGGGAACGGAAGAAGGGCCCACTTGCGGGGCGATCGCTCATCGCGCCTGTTCGCCCGAATGAATTGGCGGGCGGCCAGACCGATCCTACCTCAACCCTTCTCCGCAGCGTCGGTGGTCGTTTATGTGCCAGGCCGGTGGCCGGCGCGGGGCCGTAACCGGTGATCGGGATGAAGCTCACCGTGCTGGTGAAAGCCTGGAGCGGTAGAGACTCGAATCATCTGCCGTCGGTGCGTCTTGTGTTGAGCGGCTCCGGATCGATACATCCCCCTCCCCCATTCTCGGCCAGTGCGTCACCGTTCAGGCTTGCCCGCGTGTGTGTGTTCAGGGTGACCCGTCTCTTTGCCGTGCGCTAATGGGAGGCCGGTATCTCGCGTGTCAGGGCGTGCTTTACGGCCCGGACGTGCTACCGAGTGAAACAATCCGCAGTGTGCGACAGAAGGATGCCGATCGAAGTCGTTCACCGTGTCACGCAAACGCCCCTTGCAGACGCGAAACCGGCCCGGATGAGGCTCGGGGTGCTTCCAGTGGCTTCACCCACTCCCTTGGCCTTCTAATCGAGACTTCTCGGCAATCGTCCCTGGAGAGACCCTTTCCCGAAACAACCTCCGCCTTGGCAGTTCTAGCTGTGGCGTAACGGTCTTCCAATGGCTTAGAGGTGTTGTCCACAGAAACACGACGATCAACTACAGGTATGCGTTGAAACGGGCGGTGGGTCAGGCATCGGTCGCCACAGTGCTTGACCAGTACGCCCGGGCCGGCGTGATCGTCGGCGATCGGGATGGACGCCGGGTGGTGACGACCCGCGAGGTGCTGGAGGAAGAGCGGAGGATGATCGACTTTGCTCGCTCGGGCCGGGGCACCTGCGGCTCCCTCGGCCCCGAAGGCTATCAGCTAAAGGATCCCCGTCTCAGCACCAGCCAGCGCGGCGCGGTGGAGCGGATGCTGACGTCCCCCGACCGGGTCATCCTGCTGCGTGGCGCCGCCGGCGTCGGCAAGACCACCATCATGAAAGAGACCATCGCCGGGATAGAGCAGGGGGGCAGGGAGGTCTTCACGTTCGCCCCCTCGGCGGCGGCCGGGCGGGGTGTGCTTCGGGAAGAGGTCAGTGAGAAGGCCGACACGGTGGCCTTCCTGCTCAAGAACGAGCGGCTGCACCCGCAGCTCGCCGGCCAGGTAATCTGGATCGATGAGGCAGGGCTGGTGGGAACCAAGACGCTTCGGCAGGTCTTCGAGCTCGCCAACCGGGTGGATGCCCGTGTCATCCTCAGCGGCGACAGACGCCAACACGGCAGTGTGGAGCGTGGTGCCGCCCTGCGTCTACTGGAAACGGAGGCGGGACTCGTCCCCGCCGAACTCAGTGAGATCCGCCGCCAGAGCGGAAAATACCGTGATGCGGTGCAGGCATTGGCCGATGGGAAAACTGAGGTCGGATTCGAGAAGCTGGACAAACTCGGCTGGATCCACGAATTGCCCGCGGAGCAGCGGTATGAGCGGCTGGCTGCGGATTACACCGCCGCGGTCACGGCCATGCGGCCGGAACAGACGGCCCTGATCGTGTCTCCGACCCACAAGGAAGCGGAAAAGGCAACGCTGGCCGTACGCGCGGCACTCAAGAAAGCCGGCAGGCTCGGCAAGAAAGAACAGACCTTCGCCACCCTGCAGCGGACCAACCTGACAGCCGCCGAGCGGGCCGACCCGCTGGCGTACCGGGCAGGCGATGTCATCGAGTTCAACCAGAACGCTAAGGGATACACCAAGGGTGAGCGTGTTGCGGTAGGGGAGGGGTCGGGGAACGGGCGCGGGGCGGAGACCATCCCGCTGCATCAGGCCGCCAAGTTCCAGGTCTTCCATACCGGGGCGATCACGCTCGCCCCCGGTGACGACATCCGCCTCACGGCCGGCGGCGAATCCGCCGATGGACACCGGCTCAATAACGGAGCGATCTACACCGTCAAGGGGTTCACACCGGACGGTGATATCCGGCTAAGCAACGGCTGGACCGTTGATAAAGGCTTCGGACATCTGGAGTATGGCTACGTGACCACCTCCCACGCCTCCCAGGGCAAGTCGGTGGAGCGGGTGTTCATCGCCCAGTCCGAGGAATCGCACCCGGCCAGCTCGCGAGAGCAGTTCTACGTATCGGTTTCACGGGGAAAGGTGCGAGCAGACATCTACTGCGACGATGCCCACAGCCTCCTGCGGGCCGTTCAACGCTCGGATGACCGCATCAGCGCTACCGAGCTCGTCGCGGCCCAGGCGGTGCGTGAACGCACCCTAGCGATGCGGCGGATGCATCACCTACAACCAGCTCATCCCCGGCAGCAGGTCCACGAACACGAACAGGAAAGGGCAAGGCAATGAACCCAACGGCTTTGGAGAAGTATTTCCGCAAGGACGGCACCGGAACACTCGCAAACAGGTTGGAAGAGCCGGCTCCCGTCGATGACCTGGGCTGCGTCGGCGTGCTCCGCGGCGTCCGGGAGCGGTCGCCTTCGATCGAGCTCCGCCGCAAGACCGGGCAGGTGTTGGTGGTGGCCTATGGCTGGATTGAGACGATGGAATATGATCCAACCGACGGGGTGCTGCTTCGTGCTGGCGGCAAGACGATCCGGATCAAAGGTCGAAACCTTGGGGCCGAACTGCGGCCGAATCTCCGGCTGATCGGGGCGTTGGCAGCGCATCGGGTCTCTTGGATTCAGGAGATCGGAGGCGCGGACCTGCTGCTTAGGGGTGAATCGCTGCCTGCTATCGAAGCTATCGAATGGCTACGGCCGGAGTAGGGTCGGGCTGGGGCGGGAGGCACCCCACCAGGCATGACGCTGCGGCATGACAACGGCCTGATCCTCGGCTCGAAGCACTACATCCGCACCGTCAAGGCCTACGGCCTGACGCAGGAGTACATCGCGCCGTACACCCCCGAACAGAACGGCCTGTGCGAGCGGTTCATCCGCAAGCTTAAGCAGGAGTGTTGCTGACAGCAACGCTTCGAGGACATCGAGCACGCCCCGCCAACAGGGGGGAGGGGAGATCAGGCCGCGCGGCCCCACCGTTGTGCGACGCTAGCGGACTCAGAAAGAGCCCCGCAGCCGCAAGCCCTCACTCACCACGCCGGTTCCACTCCGAGTTGTCCAGAAACCAGGAGGGGACTACAGTCCGGCGTTCACGGTCGGAGTGCAAAGAACATACTGGCTTCCAATGTTTGGCCTGTACTGGCGGCTAAAGGTGCTTAATGACACGTCCAAACAGACGCGCTTCTTAGAGTCGACTTTACCCGTGGACATACCTAGTGTTAAACTGCCTTTCGACCTTAAAAAAGGAAGCAGCGAAATGACAAAGTTGCAAGCTCTCGTTCTTGGCGATTGGCACACGGATTCCTACCGTTTAAAGGGCCCAAACACGAAAGTCACTGGCGTCCCGGCCGGGGCAAAGTTCGTAGTGAATTTTCTTAGAGCAGCGAACCAGCATGGCTTTACGGGCATCGAGACCAATGGCTGGTTGGCTAACGCCCCGACAGTCGAAGCTCGCAACTGGGACCTCTGCAAGATCAAGTGCAAAGACGATTCGGATGCTTACCGCATTCCCGGTGATCAGATAACCGGAAATCTGGATGAGGGCTCGTCAGGTAAGCCAGTCAGTCCCCCGGTTTACTCAGATAATCCAGTTGCCGACCCTGATTTGCTCATAATCCATGATTCCACGAATGGTGAAGCGTGGTGTAAAGACAGCGGACACGGCCCAACACACAACGTACTGAGCGCGCTCTGTAAGCAAATAGTTGCTAAGTGTTCAGCAGGTAACGGCGAAGAAAATGCTCCACGCATTTGGTTTATGCCAAAGTCGCTCCCAAGTGTCATCCTCAAGCCGCACAGCGCTCCTGACTTTGCTGACCCACTATGGAGCATATTGGGGTCAGATCAACAATTAGCGGATAGCACCTGCATCATCATGAGCGCAAACGATATCAGACGTGGAAACTCCGCCGTCAGCTTCCGCTTGTCTTGGGAACAGTCGATTGAAGATTTGATGACTGATCTACACGCATTTCCGCAAATGCAGCTCCTTAACCGTTTTGCACATCTCGTTTTCAGGTTCGGTCATAGCGGAGCGTTGTACCTCAAGCAAGAGAAAGGTCACCGTTCCGGTCGTTTTATATTTGCACCGACTGCTAAACATAGCATCTTCCGTGACCCAGTAGATGAAGGCCGGGTAATTGGTAAATCTACGATTATTCTTGCATCGCTGATTGAGGCTGTCGCAAAATGCGATTGCAAGATGAAGAATGTCAAATTTGACGATGCCTTACGTCTTGGATTGCACGCAACAATGGAGGTATTCAAGACTGGATTTCTCAAGCCAGTGTCTCATATGAGTCAGATTTCTGAGAACTTCCTGAAAACTGGATGCCAAAACCTTATTAGAGGTGGCAATAAGAGCGATGTTGATCCGTCGGAAACGTTCCATGCCACCACATTGCCTATTCGAGTCGCCCAGTTCCCAGCGGGGCGACTGACGGACGCACTGTCCAATTGGGAGATTCTGCGGGAGCAATTGAATGTCGGTGAAGCGGAGCCTAGACGCGAAGTCGATGGGCTTTCACGTATCAATCTGGCTTTAGCAATCGTTCGATACGGGCATCAGTTTGTCTTGAATCGAGACTTCGAGAAGTATCAAGACAAAACGCCAGTAGCCACAGTTAAATCTGTTGATGATATCTTGACGAACGTAAGTTGCATCCTTAAGCAGCCGTCGTGCGTTGTTGCCGCAGAAGAGGTCGGCGATCACATCACGCTCTCGCCAGGACGCAAGCCGTTATTCCCGTATCCCGGCATGACCCTGTTATCGCGTCAGCACGATGCAAGAAAGCTGGTTGTTCCGATCGGGCAGTTTAACAAGCTGTTCGTCGTGGAGCGTGCAGAGATTGAGAGCTTTCGGAGCATTCGTAATCTCTTGAAGCGTCATTGCGACGACTACTGGCAGAAGCGTATTCCGACACAGGACGCGAAGCCCATTTCAGTTGCCGTGTTTGGATCTCCGGGGTCCGGAAAGTCATTTGCAGTCGATCAGATAGCAAATAGTATTAATTCAAAAGATAACCGTCACAAGATTTGCGTAGGCAGAATAAACTTGTCTCAAATTAGTAGTATGAAGTCACTGTATTCGCGACTGGGAGGAATACTTGACGAATTTAAACATATGCAGCCGAATACGCGCGGAAGCGTGAAAATGGGTTCGATACCGCTAATTTTTGTTGATGAGTTTGACGCTAACTACCAAGAAGTGCAATTAGGATGGATCAAGAGCTTCTTAGGTCCGATGCAAGACGGTAAAATGAACATTGGTGGAGATGAGCGACACTTTGGGCCGACAATTTTTGTGTTCGCTGGCGGGGTTTCGTCCAAGTTCTGTGAGTTCGACCCTTCCGCGCAGGCAGATTTGCAGGACGATAAGGTCGACGCCAACGACTTGCGCCGGAGCATCGACGCTTTCCGCAAGGCCAAGGGAACTGATTTCGTGAGCAGACTGCGCGGTCACATCGACATCAAGTCTGTGTCCAACTCGCCAGGAATGGCCAAGCCCATGATTCGCCGAGCATTGATTTTGCGCGGAATTGCAGAAAAGGACCAGCGTCTGGCGGTGAAGACGGCCGTGAGGGCGATTGGACTAGATGGAGGAAGCGAGGTAGTGAAGGAATGTCAGATTCACGAGGATATCGTGTATGCGTTGCTCACCGCTGACAGATTTCGGCATGGGGCCAGGTCGATCGAGGCCATCTTGCAGATGTGTAACCCATTTGACAGCGTCATTCGTCATGCGTCATTGCCTTCACGGGCTCAACTCAGCATGCATGTTGACGCGGACGAGTTTATGACGCGGGTTCACCGAAGCCGATTCAGGCGGTGTGCGTCTGATTCGAAAGCTATTCTGAAATCTCGACCAGCAACCAATGGAAGTAGAGATAAACCGCTTCGTAACAAAGCTGGCAACCACCAAGAAGTGGCAAAGGACGCGAAGCGGGCGTCGGCGCGGAAAAAGCGAGTTGCGCAAAAGCCAAAGTCAAAGGCTAGGGCAGGCGCAACTCCCAGGGCAAACACAAACAGATCCTCCTGATCTAGAGGCGATTTGTTCGTAGCGTGAGTGCTGCTTCAGCGTCCCGGCCCATCGGTTCCCATCTGGCCGTTTAGATACAGCTGGAGAAATGAGTCTGGAAGTTGATCAAGTTGGCCATCATCGGCTAGAAGGCGTGCAATGTCCCGGAAGTACGCCTGTACAAATGCTGGCAAGCCATCAAAGTACCGTTTAGGATCAGATTTAACCAGGAAATCCTGGCTCTTGACTGGAAGCAGTGACGTGTACCTGCGTGTAAGGTCGATCGGTCCGTTTGTCTTTTCCCACTCAATCCGAAAGTCCTCAAGATCGCGACGTTCGGCTTCGGTGGGTAAGTAAAAGACAAGCTCAGCTATCGTCGGCTTGCTTTTGCTCCGCGGCTTGCGGGCCGATGCTGCGCGCGGTTCAGTCATCGTGTTTCGATCGACGATTCGGCGAGGGCCGTTGACGGCTAACAGCCTCATTGTCAGAAAGCAGGGTTATGAGACGGTGCATCCGGCATATTCCTTCCAGTGTGATGGCCTCGCGACACAAAGCAAGCCATCGGCAAATACTGTCTCATTGTCGCTTGTCTGTCAACCATTAATTACTGTGTTGAAAACCTCCAGCGTTCGACTCGCTCGGACCCGCAGGGCGTACGCGAGCACCTTGATGGCGGCGTCCGCGAACATCGAACGGATGGGTCTTCCCGCCACCGCTGCCCCGGTCGTCCGCTTCATCGTGCTGTGAGCCACCTCGTTGCCCCAACGTTTGCCATAACGAGGCCACTGTGTCCTCATCGCCAGAACGGTGATCTTCAGGAGGATGGACTAGTTGGCGATCTGGTCAGCGCTGGCCTTCTTCGCACCGTGTTTGCCGCTCCGCACTCAGCTGTTTGCTGGGTTGTCTACAGAGCACTTCTGAGTTGAGGCACAGCGTTGACAGACAGTGGTGTCGACCAACGAGTGCCAGCTTTCTTGGTGATCCGGCGGGCAGCTGATCACAACCGAATCCGACCAATCTCATCGAGGGTGATCCGCTCGTCCCGCCGGTCGTAGGTCTGGGTGGTCTTGATGCTGGCATGGGCAGCGATATTGCGGGCGTTTTCAATGGTTCCACCGTTTTCGAGGTACACCGTGATCCCGGTCGCCCGGAAACTGTGATTGGTGACTCCCTGGGGTAAACCACAGGCAGCCGCCCTGCGCTTCACCATTTCCCACGCCGTATGGCGGTTCATTCGGGTGTTTGACGGCGCCCCGCGGCCACTCATCGTCCTAAACAGCGGCCCAGTGCTGATCCCGGCTGCCGCAAGGTAGGCGTCGACGCTCTCTTCTGCGCGGTGGTGCATCGGGACCGTGTGCTCCTTGCCGCCTTTTTCGCTGAGTCGGATCCATCGCCGTGTGCCGTGGAGGTAGTAGTCCTCGACATCCATGCCGATAACCGCTGAGATCCGACCGAAGCTGTAGATCATCACCGCGATAAGGGCGCGATCTCGGAGCCCTGCGACGGTTCCGCCGTCGATGGATTCCAGAAGGCGTCGGGCCTGGTCAGCTGCCAGGACCGGGGTGCGCCCGGTCCGAACAATGTGTTTCGGGCCGCGAACGCCCTCGGCCGGGTTGTCCTGATGGAGCCGCAGGAATGCAAACAGCATCCTGAGGCCGGCGAGATTCTGTTTGACGGTCGGAGCTGATTGCAACATCGTCAGTTCTTCAATGTAGGTAGCGATGTGAAGCCGATGAATGTGTGCTAGCTCAGTGATACCACGTCGGCCGCACCATGCAAAGAACTTCTCGGCGGCGGTGAGATACGCCGCCCGCGTATTGCGGTTGCGGATGTTCGCGGCGAAGAACTCCAGATAGCGCTCGGACGTCCTTGGGTCGGCCGCGGCGATGATGCTGGGGAGTCTGGGCTGGAAGCCGACGGTGAGTGATCCGCCTGGAGCCAGGCCCGTCACGCGGCTTTCCGGAGTAACTCGATTTGTTGGTAGAGCGGACTCGCCCTTTCGAAAAAGGGGCGATCGGCGGTGATCAGCCGGCACTGCAGCCTCTCGGCCGCAGCGAGATAGAGGCAGTCCACGAGAGGATGTTGGCAGCGGAAGGCCCACTCAATGGCCGCTTCGTGGAGTGTGTCGTTAGGCACCAGCGGCATGAACCGTTCATGCAGCACCTCATCCCAGTTCTCGCAGGCGGCGCGGGCAATGGGCGCATCGACACTGCCCAGTCGGAACTTACGGATGGCGACCCCCGAGACCTCGATCCGAATGATCGCCGGTGCCGCGAATCGCATTTCGGCAAGGAGGAGTTCGTTGGCAGCGGCGGTCTCCGCCTCAGAAAAGAGCCATTTGGCAGCCACACACGCATCAACGACCACTAGCTCCATTGGTCGCGCTCCGCCCGGATCTCTGCCGTCGAATTCGGCATGACCCCGTATCTCTCGCGCATCATCCCTTGGTGGGCGAGTAGTCGCTCCATCAACTCCTGTTTAGGGCGCTTCGCCTCATTTGTGATGACGGTGCGAAGGATCGCCTCGACACTCGTGTGCTCTTTCAGGGCACGGTCTTTGAGCATCTGCACGACCCCATCGTCCAGTCTGCGTACGCGTACTTCGGCCATGGCCTCTCTCCCGCTCTGTGAATCACTGGGTTGAGCTTGCCAGAGGATCGCGAAGGTGTCAAGGGGAAGTTGTTGCCGGCGTTCGGAAGATGTCCACATAACGCCGGGGTATCCCCTGCCCGCCTTTGACCCAACATAAAGGGTGTTATGTTGGGTCGGTGTGTCAGCCGACGCTGTGCGGGGACGAGGTGCAGCGGCGGGGACTCTGATGGGGATTGTGGACAATGTGACCGGGTGCCCCGCAGGACGGCAAGTATCCGGTGGCCCGGTGGGCGACCTATCGAGGCGGAGTTGTGAGCTGCTGTGCCTGTAGGGCCGCGGCCTTCTCAAAATCGCGAATCAGCTGTCTCGTATGGTGCAGCCCGGTGCTAAGCCCGTATTGCCTGTAGGCATCGTTCAGTGCTGAGACGAAGTCCTCGCGTTTCGTCGGTGTGGCGGCGGCCGGATAGCCAGCGCCGCGAAGAAACGCGCGCTCCGCAAGGATGTGCTCGATGTAATGCGCCGCAAGACCCTCAATGTGCCGGGCCGGGCAGTGTTCGAGGCTCAGCGACGTAAAGAGCAATGGTTCATGCCTGCGCATTTGCGCAACGGTGAGGCCATCCGTGGGAAAGCGCACGCTGGCAGCGTCGAATCGAAGCGTCTTTGGACTTTGGGGCACCTGCCAGACTCATGTTTTTGCCGAGGGTGCCACGGCGGCGCCAGACTGTCAAGCCGCAGATACGGCTCAGATGTCAACGCGCCGGCGCCTTGCCTCCCCAGTGGAGCGGCGACAGCGAATCGATAAGGAACCTCGCATCGACCGATCTGCGAACAACGGCGATGAGAGGCATCGCAAGCCGAGTGTGATGCACGGATGCCTGCCGCAGGACCGCCGAAAAATCGGCTTCGCTGAGCCGTGATGCCATGAGCAGCACATTGGCTGCGTGCTCGGTTGAAAGCCGACTAAGAAGGAGCTTGTCAATTTCGGCCGGTTGCGTGCTCGCCGCCCGGAGTCGTATCCGCACAGCATCCAGGTCTGCTGCGCTTTCGGCGAGTTCGCCAAGCGTTGCCGCCCGCCATCTGGCGAGCTCGGGAAGGTCGAGTATTTCGACCAGCTCTTCGTAGTACACGAGCACTCTGCAAACATCACTACTGATCGGTCGCAGTGTGGTGGTGACAAGACTGTCGAGCCCTGTGAACGTTGCGTAGCCGGCTGCAAACTCGGGGTATCCCCGTTTCCAGCGTCGTTCCTGGAAAGCCCGGGTAAGGCATGACCAAGCCCGTTTGAGTTCGTGCTGATTGATCGCTTCATAGAAGTCGCGCACGGCATCCGTCGCATCCGCTCCAGTCTTGGCCTCTGCCGCGGCAGCCTTTGCCAAGGCAAGCCTGTTGCCTTGGCGGGCGGCGCGAGAAAGCATCATGAGCGGCGGTGGCGAATCGCCGCCCTCCGTGTATGCCTGCAACAGGCTGGAAAGTCTTTCATGGTTCCGGGGCAGTATCTTGTCAAGCCCCTCGCCGTTTCTCCAGCGTCGAACTGACCTGTCTGTAACTTCGAGAGCCTTGGCGACGTTCTGAAGTCCCCACCAGCTGATCGCATCGGCGAGGAGGTCGGGAATCGCTTTTGGGTCGAGCGGTTTCATCGGTCGCAGACTCAATCGGCATTTCCGCCATTTCCGCCACGGCGGTCATGGAAGCACAAGCCAGAAACTCCATTGAACGGTGAGCGTATCCGTAGGCAGAGTTGCACGGTGTGTATCCGTGGCAACCAGCACCCCCTTTTCGGAGATCTCCCAATGCCCAGATTCATCCGCAACATCCTCGCCCGCTGCAACCTCGGCTTCACCTTCGGTCAGAAGGTCTTCTGGACCGCCCTCGGGCTGATCTACTTCATCAGCCCGATCGACATCATTCCCGACATTTTTTTCCCGCCCTTCGGGTTCCTCGATGATGGCTTCGTGCTTTACCTGGTTTACTGCGTCTGGAAGAGCCCCACGCTGCCGCCCGGCACACCTACTCCCACCGCTGCCCCGGCTCCCGTCGGCCCGAACGACCAGCGCGGACAGTTCGCCCCGTCCGCTTGTCCGCCGGCCGCCGCCGGTTCCTCTTATCAGGTCGTCGCTACCCAGGAGTAACCCGTGCCCGCAACACTTCAGCAGCTCAGGATCAGCTCGCTGCGGCGCTTGCCGCAGGTCCGACGCACCATCGATCCCGCCGTGATCGCCGGTCTCGCCGAGAACATCGGCCAGATCGGCCTGCAGCAGCCGGTCTTGGTTCACGCCACCGGTGACGGGTTTGACCTGATTGATGGGCATTGCCGCATCCTGGCCCTGGAATCGCTGGGGCAGGAGACGGTGCCAGCAATGGTCGTCGAGGGCACGCTCAGCGACGGTGATGTGATCGTCCGTCAACTCGCCTGCAACATTCAGCGCAGCGACCTCTCGGTGACCGACCGGGCCATCGGGATCCAACGTCTGATGCGGCTCGGATCGCTCACCGCCCAGCAGGCCGCCAAGGTGCTCGGGATCTCGCCGGCGACGGTGTCGCGGAATCTGGCGGTGCTCACCTTGCCGGCTAACCTGCTGAAGGAGGTCGAGGCGGGCCGGTTGACCGCTGATGCCGCCTATGCCGTGGCGCGGGTAAAGGACTCCGCCCGGCAGCAGGAACTCGCCAAGCGGGCGGCCAGCGGCGAGCTGAAGCGAGAGGACCTCCTGCGGGAGGTGAAGGCGCGGCCCGTTCGCACGCCCGCGGCTTCCAAGCCGGCGGCGTGGCGGATGAGCCGGACGCTCTGCCCG
>JAOTRH010164118.1:0-12707 GCA_034768845.1 Heliamphora exappendiculata
CTTTTTCAAAGCATTTGGCAAAAAACGGGTCGAAAATGGTTAATAAAATTTGACATACCCTCACTATTTTAATCATACCTTTTTTTACAAAAAAAAAAATTTTGTGAGAGTAGTCTTGTTGGAAAGAGAACTTCCTGGGCTTCGATTTGAGTACAAAAATTACCCCATTTAGAGTCCGAATGAGGGAGATAAGACAAAAAGAAATTGGCCCTACGTAGTTAAACCGCTCAAGCGCCCAACTTTCTGCCCGTTGAGTGCTCGAGCGGACAGGGCTCCGCTTGAGCGTGCTGTCGCCTGAGAAAACCCCAAAAATTCCCATGTTTGAGTTTTCAACCCCCAAAGAGAGGAAGAAGAAGAAGAAGAAGAAGAAGAAGAAGAAGATAGAGAGATGAGATAAAACAATGAGGGTGCACGTGGGTTATGTACATATATATAAAATTCCTATTCTTCTCCAACATTCGAGATAATTCTAAACATTTCCCGATAACCCGCTCGAGCGGATGGGGTCCGCTCAAGCGGTGACCCCTAAAGCTAAATCCTAAAAATTCATCTCAAACTCCCAGCTTTGCTCACATTTTAATATTTTGAATTATTCATTAGTACAGTCGTATTAACATCATTCGTTACCATATATCTCAATATCACAAATTTAGCCATTAACGAGCAAATTTTTTTATAACACCCACGCCCAGATTTAATTTCGTCTCCTCACTTAACCGAAAATATAAAATTACAAAAATAAACACGTATCGGGCTTTTACACTTATACTCTTAATCTTGAAATAATTATTGATTTGCATATATTTAATATTCGTTATTCTGATTCATTAGAGAGTGCGATCTTATATGTGTCTATATTCTCGGTGAGTTAGATAGCGGTATTATTTATATGGTGAATATTAATTATTGACAGAATCCACGTCTCGAATGATCAGAATTGACAATATCCCCTTAAGGAAGCTTATAAGTTTTAACTAGGGTAAAACCTGTAGGTGGATTTAATTATTCGGTGGTCAAATAAGTTAAGCAAAAGGGTTTAAGAAATTTATAGATGTCAATTAAATTAAATTGTCAGTAATTAAATTTAATTAGCGGGTAACAGAAATCTTAACGTGGGGAGAAATGCTAAGAATTTAATAACAGGAGCTCAATGCAAGATGGTCTTGATATTACGAGTCAGAGTGCAATTATAGTTCTTTAGTGGTGTGAACTATGTAATTTAGTATTTTATGAAAATTTTAAAAACCGCTGTAAAATTTTTATAATTACAGATACCGCTGTGAAATTTGCTTAATTGCAAAAACCACTGGATGGGTATTTGTGTCACACTAGAAATCTGATTCATAATTACTCCATCGGTCCCTACTGTAGCCCTATAAATATGCAAGTAGGTTGAACCATATTCAGAACTTGTCTTCAAGACTAAAGTTGTCTAGGTTTTGCTAGTACAAGTTCTCGAATGATCGTAGTCCACACTACGTTCAGGAATCATATAAGGAAATACCGTAAAAGGTCTTACGAGAGCTTCAACTCGAAATCAAAATCGTAGTTGGAGAATCAACCGAAAAATGTATTTTTCTAAAATTAACTGTGGTTACAGGGGTTTTATTTTGATTATTCAACATCAAAAGTCTTACCTGAAACCTATTTCAGCGATTATCTGCCCAGTTATTTTTTATCAAAAAATTATTTGCAAAAATAATGATCTTGGCAGTTTTACCTCCAATAGTAGATAGAACCATTGTACTCAAAGACGAGAACGAATGGGATGAAGATGATATTCGGGATATCCAAAAGCACTCCAAGGCCATGAATTTGCTCTATGATACTTTAGATCTAAATGAGTTCAACAGAATATCTACTTGTGGAATGGCTAAAGAAATCAGAGATAGGTTAGAAGTAATCCATGAAGGAATAAGTCAAGTTAAAGAATATAAAACCAGCATGCTTGTTAATAACTTTGAACGGTTTAAAATGAAATCTAATGAATTAATTTTTGAAATGTTCACTAGATTCACTAGTATCATTAAAGGTCTAAAGTCGCTTGGTAAAACATAAATTAACAATGAAATGGTGAGAAAGATTCTTAGGTGCTTGCCCGAAAGCTGGGAGCCAAAGGCACCTGCTATTCAAGAAGCTAAGAGTCTGGGAAAAGTCAGGCAAGAAGAAAACTTGGGTTTACTAATGACTCATGAGATGAATCTCAAGGTAGATAATGTGAAAAAAGCAAAAAGAAGAAAGGTATTGCCTTGATTACCAGAAAATTCAAAAATTCTATGTAACAAAAGGCATGAAGGAGGAAGATTCTACAAATTAAGAGGATGAATATAAAAGGGAAAGCAGTAAAAAGGATGAAATCACAGGCTACGAATGCAAAAAACTAGGAAACATGAAAGATTAATATCCTCATGCCAAAAGGTACTCAAGAAAGGGAACAAGAAAGCCATAGTGGTTGATGTGGGAGAAAGTGATAGTTTATGTGCAATCCCAAGAGATTGGTGAATTGGATATTTAAAAAAAATTATTTAAATATTGACACAAGAGTAGATATTTCAATTCACTTATAAGCAAAATTCAAAACTTCTTGTTTTAAAAAATTAAAGCACAAGTATAGATTTTAACTTACAAGATTTAAAAACTTCTTATTTGAAAATTTAAAATACAAGTATGAAATTTAATAATAAATGATTAAATGTGTGTGATGCAAATGTAAGTAACAATACAACAATGAAAATAAAAAGCAAAGCAAGTTAGAAATACGGCACCAAGATTTTACAAGGTTCGGCGCAATGGCCTACGTCCTTGCCTCAAACCAACTATTATGAGGATTTTCACTATTACTCCTTCAATAGGCAGAGCAGCCTTTCTCCTTAGTCTAGGCGGAGTAGCCTCTCTTGAGAATATTCCCTTTTCAAGTATCCCAATCCTTACAGGCGATTAACCTCTCTTGAGAATCACCCTTCTCAAGTACAACAGAATGGAATGAAAGTGTACAAAAAAACGCTCCTTCAATGAGCGGATGAGTACAAAAAGTTAACACACTAACTCACTTCTCAAAAAATATATCAATGAAGCTCTATGAGAATCAAAAAGACTTTTTCTCTCAAAAATATAATTGAAAACTTAAAAAATTAAGCACAAGAAGTAAGTATGAGAGAGAATTGATTGGAATGTTTGAAGTGAGAAAAACTAGAGCACAAGGGCTCTATTTATAGGCCAAAGGTCTGAACTAGCCGTTGGGATAGTATGGCAATGTCAAACTAGCAGTTTCAGCCAAAATTTTGAAATTAAGCTCATTTAGTCGACTGGAATAGCCCATTAAGTCAACTGGATCAACCTTCAGTCGACTGGACTCAGTGATCAGTCGACTGAACCACTCCAGATCTAATTTTCTTTTTGGCAGTCCAGTTTCAGTTGACTGCATGCTATGCATTAGTCAACTAAACTTATAAAAGTCCAGAATTTTTGATTTTCAAAAAAATTTTGATCACTTCTTCTTTTGAAAAATATTTTTAGGATTCCTATGAACTTCAAGAGATATAATCATGAGTTTCGTAAATTTACATAGATCCTAATATCGATACAAATGAAATTTAAAAATTTTGTCTTCAATCCTTGAACATTTGCCTTGTTCCAAACACCTTGTAACCAAAGTGTATGTTTTGACATATTTCTTCATGGCTTCCACTTTGTATCTTTGATTGTGCTTAATCATATATTTCTTGTAAACTCAATTTGCATAATTAGATACTTAGGTTTGTTATCATCAAAATGGTCATTGAAGCCTTGCTAACCCTCTTTGAGTGAGACGAAAGGTGACTTTGGCAAACTGCTTATCAACCCTCTTTGAGAAAGATTTAACCAGTTTCTTTAAAAAAGACTGTGCGGATGGATCAAGGGCAGGAGCAGTAGCAACAACGGTGGTAGGAGCAAGTGGAGATACTAATGGAGTAGGAGGAGGAGGAGCATCGGCCTGTGCATAGGCGGCATCCTCATCTTTCTCTTGCACAACCTGAGGGGTTAACCTGTGAGTTTTGTGGTGCCATTCCCCATTTTGTAGACTATATCCCATTTCCTTTAGAGTGATAGCAGTGAGAAAGTCAGACGGTTTGGGTGAGAAAATTTGATGGAGATGATGAAAACCCAAATGACTCAAAGAGTGGGGTGTGACGCCCCGTGCTCTAGGCACAACGGGATATACATAAATATAAATAAATAGATATTCTAGCAATTCATTCATATTTACATACATTAGTTATTACATCATAAAGGAGTTCTGAACTGTTCAAAGTATTTAAATATTACAGTTTCACCAAAAAATTTCAAAAATTATACTAAGCACGAGAGAACTAAATATAAGCATAAAAACAGAGGTCTCGACTCCTCAAAATGCATTAGTGAAATCCGCGTGCTCTTGGAACTCACCATGTTCTTCAAACTCTTCTTCTCCCTCTAGAACGACTTCCTCCAAGAATTCCTCCCTACCTATGGCACGAATGCCATGAACCAAGGCCCAGAAGCAAAATACTCTAACCTTCTAACTAATCTCATGGCACAAAATTCACCGCAACACATACCATAAAACACCCAGTAAAATTTATAGTCAAGGAGACAGACAAATTTATGACATGATAGCAGATAAGTCAATAAACATGCGTATATGAAATACAGATGCCCAACCCAAAATGCACCCAGATTATACAAGAATTCTACGCCGGGAATTACCAGAGTAGACTTAATGGGACTTGATCACCAAAGTCATCATCGCGCCTCATTGCGAATAGTAACCACATCGCCTGGCTTCATGCCATAGCTATTTTACTCAATGGCAACAGCGTGGGGGCCGGCTAACCAAAATATTCAGCCACCCTTATCTGCACCAACAATTATATGCGCACAAAACCCATCTTAAGATGCGTGATGCCTTCATTGGTGTCAACCCAATGTCTAAGAGAACTCAAGAGGCGTTCACATTATATAAAGTAACAAGATGAGGAATTTAGGACAGCCATAATTGGGCTCTCTCCGAATTACTACGACAGTGGGATTAGGTCAACCGAATTAGGTTCTCTCTAAATTACCCAATGGCATTAGGTCAATCGAATTAGGCTCTCTCCGAATTACCACCGCAGTGAGATTAGGCCAGCCGAATTAGGTTATCTCCGAATTACCCAATGTCCAAGCTATCGAAACCAGAATGCTAGCGACGAACCCATGGTGCCCAATAATATTCATAAGCCATTTCTGTAACACTAGAAACGCACCCAAGGTGTACAAGCCAAAATCATTTCCAACACTGTGGACGCACCCAGGGTGTATAAACCAAAATATTTTCAAAAATAGCAACCAGGGATGCCTACACTTAGAACCAAAAAGAATAATCTCAACACAACCCATGCAAACAACGGTTTGCACAGATGGACTCCAGCATGCCAAGATGCAAATGACAATGTTCATAATATGTACCGTTGATCTCAAGTGCAACAATTTATAGAATGGCATCAACTAGCATGGCAAGATTCATGGTATAATGCGCAAAACATAAAGTACAAGTATGTGAAGTACAGGCTATAATTCTCAAGTTATGATTTCAAACATGATAGCATGAGTTTTAAATCATCATACATTCTCTTAAATTCACTAATCAACTAATTCAAATAAATCATCATATAAAACGCGGGTTTCTTAGCAAAGGGTACACAACATATACTTAACAGATTTTAAGGTCAAAATCAAGTATTAAATTAAAAGGGCCGACAACATTTTTAGGTATCTAGACTTAGAATCAAGCTATGATTTGTATACACCATTTAGATAAAAAAATAATTCTACAACTCTCATGTTTAACACCAAGGCCAAATCCTAAGGCAAATGGGTGAACATTTTATCCCAAGCAAAAACGGTTCAGCACTTACTTCAAGATTTTACCAAATTTATGCTACTGTTGCTCTCGGTTTTGGGGTACCAAATGAAGTCCAAATGTGCTCAATTTTTTCTATGTTCTATTTAAACAAGTCCCCTACAGGTTTCATGTTTAGAGCTAAGGGTAGTTGTTCGAAACAAATTAGACGTTCTGGCCATTTTAAAAAGTAGGTTCTGTCAGCCGTCAAAACTCAGCAGAGCCGGTTTTGGACGGACGGTTTAAAACAGTTTTGGGGTATCATCCCAAGGATTTAAGATCTTATATTTGGGTAAAAAGTACTTCAATATGTTAGCTACAATATTCATGTATACCACTTTTGGAATAGGTCACTAACAATAGGTGTTTTGGGTTATGTAAAAATATGTGACAGAATGTTCCTCAAGAGCTAAAATTCAATAGAGACTTTAAAAAGAGTTTTCACCTATCAACCCTCAATATGTTGTTCTCAATTTTTGTGGATAGATATATATGCATGGTATCTACAATTTTTATGTTTTGACCAAAGTTCGGATCTCATTTTAAAATAGGGTTTCCAAGTCGATAGTATTGACTGATCGAAAAATGACACACTTTTGTAAAATTGTAATATCTTGAGTTCTAATTGTGAAAATGAGTTGAAACCAACTTCGGATCGAATCTAACACATAAATATAACTCTAGACATAAAAATCATACTTATATCAATTTTCTACATTGAGTTATGGTATTTCAAATCTCAGGGCAGGAACATCAAAGTTCTCCAAAATTAGGCCTTTTAGGGTTCAAGTCCTCTACTTATGTCATGTCAAGTTTTTGTTCCATTTCTTTGCATGCTTGTGTTTTAGACTTTAATATCAAGGATCCAGCACACTTGTAGGTCATCAAACTTAAAGATAACATCACACAACAACATCTCATATCATTCAAAAACACAACAGTCCCAAATTTGTTACTACGACGCCTTTTCGGTTTGATTTCGATTCTTGATTTTTAGAGTGTTTAAAAGGATGGGTTGAGGGATGTTTTGAGGGATCTTAAATACAAAGTTTAGATATTTTACTTACATGTTTGAGAGATTAAAGGATGGTGGATGATGAATTTGGATTTAGCTTTAAAACCATGGTCTTCAAAGACCCCTTTCTTGGATCCCTCCTTCTTCTTCTTCTTCTTTCTTCTCTCAAACCTCCGTGAACCCTCAAGAACACTTAAGATCTGGTCTCTCTCTCTCTCTCTCTCTCCACCGAAATATTCAAGGGAAGGAAGGTGGTTGGCCTTAGCTTATAAAGAAAGTGCTAGGGAACACGGTAAATAATGCTTTAGTACTTTTTCTTCATTTCACATGGGCTAATTTATTGTAGTTCAAGTTGTTAGGGGACAAAATCAGATTTTTGGAAAGCTAAACACAGCTAGGAATCAGTTTGGGGGACAAAAATCTGATCCCCCATCAATCAAAGGGTTCTTCTTAGTTTGCGTGCCCCTATTGTGCAAGAAAAGGTATTAAAAGTTAATTTGATGTATCTTTTTGGTGTCTTTTTCTACTGAGACTTATTATTTTAATATGTTTATGACAATTATAGTATTATCATAATTTTTATAGCAATTAATTAAATAGATGTAGTCTTTTAAGTCAAATTAAGTTATTTTGGCAATATGTGACTTTTTGACTTATTTTGTTGTGTATGAACTTCAATAATAATTTGTTTGCTTTTGTTAACCTATAACATTATATTATTATGCATATTACTTATTCAATGAGTATTAGATCAATATAATACTTAATTTAATATATTTCTCATCATTTTAAGCTAAAAAAAAATCAAAAAGTCACTTTTTGGCACATTTCTCAAGATGGTCGGCCACTAAGAGGTATTTTTCTCATTTTTGATGTTATTTTGTCATTTTTTACTTAATTGTACTTAAATCTTTGATTTAAGATATCCATATATTAAAATTTGAATTTTTTAAGTCTTTTTGCAATACTAGGGGCAAAATGGTCATTTTACCATATTTATGATAATTTTTTATTTTTAATTCATTATTTCATGATATATTCTTAATTTAGAATGTTATGAGACTCTTCAAGTGTTAAGGCTTTGTTGCCTGAGTTTTGGATCTTGTTGGGGTTTCCGGGCTGAACTTATGGTTCTCGAGTTGAGTTAGGGTTTTTGAGATGAGTTGGGATTTTTAATCTTCTTCGTGCTCTATGGCCTCATGGACTATCTGTCACAAATACTAGAATTTGGGTTGGTTCTTTACACGGGTTGTTATCCGTCACAAATACTAAGGTCTGTTCCGGGTCGTCACGAACAACCCCCCTTAAACAAATTTCGTTCCCAAAATTTTGCTCCCGTACGTCGTATGGAATTTTAAGGATGATTTACTAACTTTGTTCCTTTTTGTCTTCCAAAATTGTGTCCTTATTTACTTGAGTTGTTCGTTATTGTAGGTGTGGATAAGGTAGAACCCATATGTTCATCACTTAGCATAAAGGTTGTCATGTCCTACTTAACACCTTAAACTAATTATTACCTAATCTTCAAGGATCATGTCACATAACCAGGTAGCCCCAATAAGTTCGTATCTCTGTCACGTTAGTTAGCCTCTTCCCATTAACTGTTGCTTCTACTTCTATTGAGTCCACTTGAATTTCTTCTCCAAATATAACATTACCTAAAAACATTATTTGGTCCAACTAAAACTCACACTTACCAAAGTTTACATAGAACTTGTGCTTTTTTAGGATCTACAAAAAAATCTTCAAATGTTCCCCGTGTCCCTCTTCACTCCAAGAATATAACTGAATATCGTTTATCAACACAATTACAAATTTATCTGGAAGGCTTCTAAACACTTGATCCATCAGGTCCGTAAACACACCAGGTACATTCGTTAACTTGAAAGGCAACACCACAAATTCATAATACTTGTACGAGTCCTAAAGGCGGACTTGGGTATATCTGACTCTCACACTTTTAATTTATGGTATCACAACCCCAGTCTATCTTTGAGAACACGTTGGCTCCAAAACACAACTTACATCGAGTTAGACTTCCACAATCGATCATACGTCTCTAAACTATCCCACCATCAAAACTAATTTCGAACATTTTTCACTTATGTTTAGAAAGACTGTCACTCTACCGAAAACCAACTCATTGACATATTCATACGTACATAGAAGACTACTTCCCGATCGACTAACGACTACTCACTCGAAATCACATCACCACTTTGTGTTGAACTACTCTAGCCTTACGACCATCAAGATTAATATTGCCACTTGAACCTAATGAGTCACTAGGGCTAAACATATCACACAGACTAAATGCTTCCCAGGTATATGCTTACCCATATGAATCCAATCACAACCTAGTTACATATTTCCTTCACGTACATACCATCCACCATACAATCCTTTAACTGAACAATATTAACTCCTAACTATATGGTCTCTTATCATCATCACTCAATCCCTTCACACATTTACTACCATACAATTGAACAAAGAACCACTTTCTCACTTTAATTACATTATCTTATCCACATTCTACCAAGAAACTCGTTACTCTCAAGGTCATTTACAAAAACTACACCCATGAATTCGTATAATCCTACTTATGCTTCCACTCTCCTTATCCAAACACTTATTCCTCTCACGTACTTACATTAAACTTCTACACAACTCCACCAAAAATAACATAATTTTATCATCCTTCAACTTCTCATACATTGAGTCTACATGTTCCCATAAGAAATTTTTTTCTTTATACCAGTAACATCTACTCACCAATCTAAACAAACTGGCTCTAACGGGTCACATCACAAAAGATTTTTGAAAGCAACTTGCTTGTGACTCACATTGATACCATAACAATAACTGAACACCACTCCATAAGAGTCACACAGTCTAGACACCAAACAAATACAAACTGATACTTTAAGAACCTACCATGTGAACAACTTGATCTGTCTAAAATGCACACTCCACATTTCAAACAATCTTCAGCGTCAATAGGACTCGTTCTTTCCACAAACTCCTTGGCACTCGAATCCTAGAATTATTTAATTAAAGAGTTATCGGTCTTTGAGGTGATTTTGATCATCCTAATGACGAAATCTGTAATCATATGATTTTATTTTCTCTCTAGTCTTTCTAAAGGTTGTTCTGTTCCTCTTTGCCTCTACCGTACATTCTTGACGTGCTAAAACGTTGGATTTAAATGTCTCTTCCAATAATTGGATCATTTTCTCAGGCGGTTGGTCATTCTACGGTAAAACAAACATGATAAAAGGTATGGTTGTGGTAAATACCTAGTCATGTGATCCATCGTAACTTTGTGGTTAATTCTTCATCAGGTTCTAAACGTTCATTGTTGTGATAAAGATTATTCGTTCTTTGTTAGTGATGGCAAAAACTCAGACTCTAACACTTCGGTGGGAAGGTCGGTGTGAATATCAATGTATATAGACGTACCTTCTCTGCTAGCGTACTTTAAGGTTATCGTGAGTTCGAGATTGTTTCTCATTTTCCACTTTCACACTACCAGTATGAATCTTTTGCTTCTCGGTTTATTGGATGGGTGGGTCAGCTATGAACTAGTCTTAGAGAAGTTAAAATTGTGCCATATGGTGGTGTCGCAAAACATTTGATGTGAAGCTATCGTTTCTAACTTTAGATTACTGATGGTATAGTCCTATTTGTTGGGATCTTTGAAAAGATATAGTTAGTTGAATAAGCCCATACTTAACCATTTATAAACGGGAGTCTTGATCTTCAAAACTTTGTTAAACGCGGACGTTGACAGATATTCTAAGCCGAGACATCAAGAAGAGATCTGCTTCATGCTTGAAGAGGTGTTAAGAGATTTTCGTGCATCGTTTCAGTTTCCCGTGAAAGCACTAGGGCCTAATGCCGTAATATCCTAGCGATCGTTGTTACTAAGAGATCAATGGGGCAAGGTCTTGAAGGTCAATAGTCAAAAACACGCGCGGGGTTAGAACATCTTAGGGCAGAACCCAGGTGGTTCAAAGATAGATTGGATGAGGTTAAGCGGTCAAGGTTAAGACAATTACCGTTGATACAAATTGAGTGGTCATTTGGGGTTCAATTGTATGTGAAACAAGAGGAGGACAGTGAATAATACTTTAAACAAGTGTCCCCAGAACTAATCTAGTATAATCAGATTCTGATAAAAGAGATGTTAAGCTAAAGGGGCAGCCAAACTAGATATTTATCCTGAAGTTATGCCGGCCTAATGTACTTTAATTCAAGCATCCAAGCCCACTTCCCTGGTAGAGATTTTAAGAGTGTATGAAGAATTCACAAAAGATGTTATCAATGTCGAATGTTTGGAACGGGTAATCCTCAAAGAATTGATATCGAGTTCTGCAAGAGAAGAATTAGTTCAAGGATGATGACATGAATCAAAGGAGAATCAAATGTGAATACCAGTCATTATCGAGGCATGGGAACTTAAGGACAAGGGTATATTCTCGGATTGAATTTTTAATAGAGTTATCAACAAGACTTAGGTGCATAAGAGTTACCGACGAATGACACTTGACGGTACCGTTGAGGATCAACGATATAAGAAGAAAGGATATACAAAAGAACTTCAAAAAGTTGACACCAAGGCTTGGGGTAAATGAGAAAATGACTTATAATGATGAAGTCGCGGGGTTTTAGTGGTATCTCTCGAGGTGATATCTAAAACTTCTCCTAGTGCATACTCCTATCTACCCCCTTAAAATAAGATAACTTGTTGCATGACTCTTCGATCTTAATGGTCATACCCGTCCTTTGCATGTAGATTCCTTGCTGCTTCCGATCCCGGTAACGTCCTAACACGACTTCCTATAAGACTCAAGCGTAGAATATTTTAGTTCTTATAATGTATAGAAGATAATTATCAGTAATACAATGAATCCTGTAGAGCTCCAACACGACAGAACGCATGGTTTCCCATAACCCAAGACCTAAAGGTTCACCAAACCTAAGCTCTGATACCAACTGTGACGCCCCGTCCTCTGGGAACATTAGGACATACATAAATATAAATAAAGGGATATTCTAGCCATTCATTCACATTTATATACGTTAATTAGTATATCATAAAGGAGTACTGAACTGTTTAAAGTACTTAAAAATTATAGTTTCATCAAGCAATTTCAAAAATTACACTAAGCGCGAGAGAATTAAATATAAACATAAAAGCAGAGATGTTGACTCCTCAAAATGCATCAGCGAAATTCACGTGCTCTTGGAACTCACCCTGTTCTTCAAACTCTTCTTCTCCCTCTAGGACAACTTCTTCCAAGAATTCCTCCCTACCTGTGGCACTAATGCCATGAGCCAAGGCCCAGAAACAAAATACTCTAACCTTCTAACTAATCTCACGGCATAAAATTCACCGCAACACATACCATAAAACACCAAGTACAGTTTATAGTCAAGAAGACAGACAGATTTATGACATGATAGCAGATAAGTCAATAAATACGCGTGTATAAAATGCAGATGCTCAACCCAAAATGCACCCAGATAATAACAGGAATTTCACGCCGGGACTCACCAGAGTAGATTTAATGGGACTTGATCACCAAAGCGATCATCGCGCCTCATAGCGAATAGTAACCACGTCGCCTGGCTTCATACCACAGCTATTTTACTCAATGGTAACGGCGTGGGAGCTGGCTAACCAAAATATTTAGCCATCCTTATCCAGACTGACAATTATATGCGCACAAAACCCACCTTAAGATGCGTGATGCCTTCGCCAGTGTCAACCCAAAGTCTAAGAGAATT
>JAOTRH010164129.1:0-12707 GCA_034768845.1 Heliamphora exappendiculata
ATTAAAAATTTAAATTTCTAAACCCAAGTCAATCTAAATCAAAGGTTAGGCCCAAAAAACCAAGAAACGGACATATGAGAAATATTCCTGAAATTCTCTTACAATAAAATAAAAGAAAATTATTAATTATAAAAAAAGAGGGGGGGGGAGAGGACAAGTAGCCGGCCACCTAGGGGCTTGTGCCAAAACTTGGTGGCCAAGTTTTATTAACTCTAGGTTAAGATAAATAACCTAGGTCAACCAAATCCAACCATGGTTCACAAGGCTTCTCAGGGAAGCTTCCCTCATTAGTTAAATCTATAAAGGGGCCAACTTCTCCCAATTTTCCCTTTGAAATTTTCAGCTAGAGAGAGAGAGAGAGAGAAGAAAGAAAGAAGAAGGAAGAAGAAGAAACAAGGAGTTAGGAGGATTCATGGAGCTTCAAAGCTAAGTCCTTGATTCTAATCACCAAGGAGTAACCCATAACAAGGCTAAAGGGTTTTTCCACCCAAGGCTTGAGTCTGGCCCCGTTGGTGAAGACTTGGTGATCGCACGCTTAAAATAAGGTGAGAGCACTTAGTTATTATCTTGAACAATCATTGTGTGATATCTGCTCTAAAATGTTCTATATTCCTGTTTTAAATTATGAGATGTTGATAATATCATGAAACTTTTACATGTCTACGTCTGTTAAGAATTTCAAAGTACTAGTTATATATCATTGAAAGGAAGATGTGTGTGATAAATGGATGAGCTTAAGGAATTACTTTTATGTCTAAAGCGTTAAATGTTTGCTTTTTGTGAGTTAGTACCAATGTTCGCTCCGTGTGAGCTAGTTTAATCACTATAAAGCGTTCACTCTGTGTGAGCTAGTTCAAATGTTCACTTTGTGTGAGCTAGTTTACCTGTTTGCTCTGTGTGAGCTGGTTTAAGTATTCGCTGGGTGTGATTCAGTTTATTTGTTCACTCTGTGTGAGCTAGCCCATTCATTATGAAGTGTTTGCTCTGTGTGAGCTAATTCAATCATTATTATGTGTTTGCTCAGTGTGATCTGGTTCGATTATTCTTGTGTTTCCCTGAGCCACTCCTAAGTATATATGTTGTGGTACTCAGTTCCATTTTATTTTCGGAATGTTTATTCGATATGTTGGTTATTGCTTTAATAGTTTTAGAATATCATGTTTACACGTGTTATGCATGCGTGGGCTTAGTTATGCGTCTTTTGTTCGAGTTTTCACCCAGCGATGACCGCTCAAGCAGGTCTCTGTTCACTCGAGCGGGTCTCTGCTCGCTCGAGTGAGCTTGTGGCCAATAGCTAGGTCGGTGAGGGATCGCTCGAGCGGATCTCTCTTTGCTCAAGCGGACAATCGGGCACAAGATTTTATAAAGTCAGCCCATACGTTGAACTTTACGCCAAAGCTTGTTGTGCAAGCTTCCACTCATCTCTCTAGACAAATCTCTCAAAAGCTCTACCTTCTCTCTAGCTTTCGGCTTGATTGAGGTTCAGATCTTAGCATTCGGGTAGTCAATCCTTTATATCCTTGTCGTGGGCTTCGCGTTCATCCGAATGAAATTGCATTTTAGCAACTTTGGTTTCTCGCTGGTGTTCAAAGTTTCGAGTTTTAACTTTCCAAGGTAGGATTATAGACTATCTTGCTTTAAAAAGGTACTGCATGCGATCATATGCATTTTCTACCATTTTAAAATGCTATAAATGTTGGACTTTGTGTTTAAATTGTGTTTGATTGGACAAAAAATATGTTTTGCATTTCTTATGGTTTATTACAAAGTTGGTGAACGTGTGTGTGTCCGTGGTTTTCAAAAATGTGGTTTTTGAAACCGGAGAGATTTATGTAAAAGTTATGAAAATCGTGTTTTAGAGGTTTAAAGTTAACCCTTGGGGTTGAGCCTTGGCTTTAAACGTTTCGGGTGAAATGGTGAAACATTTGGAGTGTGTCATTCGTTCTTCCTTAGTCATGGAAAATGTGGCCAAAGGCCATCAGGCGTTTTGTAGACGATTAGTGTATGATTTTAAACGTTTTTGTAGTTAAGCTACATGTTTTTAATGATTCAGTAGATGTGCTGTGATAGTGTGTGTGTATTTGGGCCGCCATTGCTACTCGGTGAAAGTTCAAAAACTCTGAACATGTAGGTGCTTCGCTCCTTCGGGTTAATCATCGTAAATGAAGTAGTTGCCCTATTACGAAGCATGTGTTGTAACTCCGTATAGAACTTGTTATTACCTAGCGGGTCATTAGATACCCTGGAACTAGGGTAATGAGCGAGAGTCTATCGTAGTTACCTTTATCCCCGGTGCGACATAGTCGATATGTAGGAATCATTGTCGGTTGTGGGAACCGAGTGGAATATAACATTTTCTTGATGTTTTCTTAAACTGTTGGATGTTATTTGCATTATATGAAAATGTGTGGTTTTGAGGATGGAAAACCGTTTTGAAGCTTGTGAAGTCGAGTCGATTCTATACTACGTGATTGCATATTCTGCTTTTACTTCATGCTAGTTTGTTTCCTATTGAGCTCCGGTTCACGTTGTGGGATTTGAAAACCTTTTTTAGGTCATTGTGATCACCTGTGATGATCTAAAAGAGCCGAAAGAGGCGGAAGACTTTTTCTTAAGTTTCTCTTTTGTTGTGGGATCATGTATTTATGTGTATGTTTTGGATTCTAAAACATGTTATGTAAGACCCTAAAGCTATGGCTTCATATGTTGTTTGTATGTGAGGCGTGGGCTTGTGTTTGGTTTAGGGAATTCTCGATTTGAAATGTTTTGTTATAGTATAAAAGCGTTGGTCTCCAGGTTTTGGGGTTGAAAGGAGAAGTTTCTTTATCAAACTGATGTTTTGTACCCATAAATGTTTATTTAAACCCTTGTTCAAAGATAAGGCTTTTAGTTGTTTTTTTAATACTTGAGAAGATTTTTTAGTTTTTGGCTTGAAAATCTCTCGGGTGTCTCACCGCTCAAGGAGTGGAGGGCCCTCTCGAGTGGACAGCCGCAGTGAAAAAAAGTTTAGCTTTGTTTCGAAATGAGGTTTTTGGATGGAAAATCTTTTGAATAACCTTTTTGGTTTAGTATGGCGTGTTTAGAGAATTCTTTTACAAACAAATCCCGTTATCGTTTTGGTTTTTGTAGGATTTTATTGTTTGGAAATCGGGGCGTTACAACTTGGTATCAGAGCTCTGGGTTCGAATACTTAAGAGCCGTGGGAAGAGGTTACATGACCCTGTGAGGATGGTTGTGTGCCCATGATTGCATGTATCGAAATGATTTTATAACATAAAATGTTGAGTATGTAAATGCCGTGCAGACGTAAGCATGGAGGTTGGACCTTAGGATTGAGTGGTTTTGCCTTCAGGAGTTTGGAATAACAAACATGGAAGCCAAGTTAGAAATGCGTTTAGCCAACGTGTTTTCTAGCAAGGAATCTAAGTGGGTTACCCAAATTGACTGATCACTTCTAGCGGTTCTCCTCGATATGTGAGATGTGTTTATATGATCATTTATGGCTAAGTGCTTGCATGATTATGTAGTTGATGTTTGTAATAACATAATGAGCTAAATCTTATGTTATTACGTTCTATGTTTCTTTCATATAGAAGTTATGTCCGTGCGGAGAGGACGAGGTCGTGGTAGAGGCTATGGACATGGTTTGGGCCAAGGGGATGTGCCAATCCCTGATACTAGGGATGCAAATGCTCCCCACGAACCTGTAGATGGGGTAGACTTGCTTCGTAAGATGGTAGGCTCCATCTGTAAGCTAGCTGAGGCTGCTAGAGGGAGGGAGAGAGTACCCGAGCCGAGGGCGACTGTTGTGATGTGAGAGTTTCGGCATCTTAACCCTCTTAGCTTTTATTGAGGATTTCGATCCCAAGGTGGCCACGGAATGGTTGGAGCTTGTGACCAAGATTCTGGATACACTACAAATGGTTGAGGATGACCTGAGGGTTGCATTTTTCACTTTCCAGCTGAGAGGTGATGCCCATGAGTGGTGAAAATTTTTCAGAACTACTGTGGGAGATACTTGGGCAGCGTTTACCAAGGTATTTCGGGATAAATACTTTTCTAAATCCTCTAGGGATCTTTATTGGGAGGAATTCTTTTCCCTTACCTAAGGGGTAATGACTGTGGTTCAGTACGAGAAAGAGTTCACCAGCTTCTCCCGTTTTACACCAGAAGTGGCAGCCACAGACGAATTGCGTACAAAGAGGTTTAAAAGGGGTTTGTGACCCGCGATCAGAGATTGAGTGGTGGCATTGACGATGCGTGTCTTTACAAAATTGGTGGAGTCCGCCATCACCATAGAAAATACCTTGAATGAAACACGATGGGCTAGAGAGAGCAAAACCCAACAGGGTGGAGGTGTGCAGTCTGAGGGGCACAGGTATAAGCGGCAGAGGTCATCCGGTTTTAATTCTCATCCCGCGGGATCATATTAGCAGCAATTTTTTTCACCAGCACTCTCAGTGGCTTCATTAAGAAGGTCAGAGTAGAGGGAGCTCATTTGATATTGGTGCAGGCAACCAGGACATTGTGCGTCGGGTTGCCTGCAGAAGAGGCAGTCTCAGAATGCGGTATCTATTCAGTTACAAGGGAGAGAGTCACCAGTCTGTTTTTGGGGAGGCCAATCGGGGCATTTTCGCAGGAACTGCCCTCGGAGAGGGAGTGTAAGAGCACGACAGGTGCACCAGTTGTTTCGCCTGCACAAAGACAACAGACTCATCAGTAACCTATGGTTCAGACTTCTAAGGTTACAGATGGGGCTCCTTCAGCACAGTAAGTGTGACAGTCGACAATTCAGGGCTATGGTGGACAAATTAGGACACCACAGGGAAAAGTGTACGCCATTACAGATCCCAGTTCTTCTAAGGCACCGATCGTGCCTGATGCTACAACCACTACTTCAGTGATCAGAGGTATTCTCTTAATATACAGATCATGGGCCAGTGTTTTTATTGACACAAGAGCATCGCATTCCTTTATTTCATCGGCTTTTACATATGCTTTGAGGTTGGAGATGGACTCGTTGGGTAGTACGCTGTGTATAAAGACTTCGATCGGTGGGAATGTGATGTTGAGGCATGTTTGTAGATCTTGTGAGTTAGAGGTCGCCGGTTGTTGTTTAGAGTTTAATTTCATCATTCTAGACATAACCACGTTTGATATCTTCTTAGGGACGGACTGGCTGACCACCTATCATGCCTTTATCAATTGTGATTGACGGAGGGCATCGATTTGTATGCCTAAGGGTGATTGTTTTTGTTTTGTGGGCAATCGAGACGAGGGTTTAGTATCTATGCTCGGTGTTGTTCGAAACTGAGGAAGCCTAGGCTTTCTCTTTTCTGCTCTCATGTTGGATGAGGTTGGGATTCGAGGAGAGTTCCCCATTGTGGTTTACGACTATCTAGATGTGTTTCTTGACGATCTTTTTGAATTGCCACTGAGTCGTGAGGTAAAGTTTTCTATCAATCTCATTCCGGGAGCTACTCCTATTTCAAGGCCATCTTATTGTTTTGCACCGGCTAAGTTGCGAGAACTCAAGGTAGAGCTCCATAAGTTGCTTGATAAGGGGTTTGTAAGTCCGAGTACGTCACCGTGGGGAGCTCGTCTTGTTTGCTAAGAAGAAGGATGGATCCTTGAGGTTATGTATTGACTATCGAGAGTTGAATCAGGTAATGGTGAAAAATAAGTATCTTATGCCGAGAATTGATGACTTGTTTGATCAACTAAAGGGTTCAAGTTGCTTTTCGAAGATTGATTTGAGGTCAGGGTATTATCCATTGAGGATCAGGGATGAGGACATAGCGAAAACCGCCTTTCGGACTTGTTATGGTCATTATGAGTTTTTGGTTATGCCGTTCGGATTAACAAACGCTTCTGCGACGTTCATGGACTTGATAAACCGTATATTCCATCCGTATCTTGATAGTTTTGTGGTTGTGTTCGTGAATGACATTCTTATCTACTCACCCTCGGGGGAGATGCATAAAAAACACCTACGTATTGCTCTACAGCTTTTGAGAGAGCATCGTTTGTATGCGAAGTTTGAGAAGTGTGAATTTTGGATGCCTGAGGTGAGGTTTCTTGGACATGTATAGAGGGATGGAGTATTTGTGAATTCTTCAAAAACTGATGCAGTGATGAATTGGGAACGACTAAAAAATGTATTTGAGATCCGCAGCTTTTTGGGTTAAGCAGTCTACGACCGACGATTTGTGAAGGATTTTTCTAGACTTGCCGCGCCGATGACTCGCCTTACGCGAAAAGGAGTCAAGTTCGTTTGGAATGAGGCTCGTGAGTTGGCATTTTAGAAATTGAAGATGAGATTGATGAGTACACCAATGTTAGTTATTCCATAACAAGGTTTGGGTTATACAGTGTATTGTGATGCGTCGCAAGATGGTTTGGGTTGTGTTTTGATGTAGGAAGTTAAGGTTATGGCTTACGAATCTCGGTAATTGAAGACACACACTACTAGAAAAGTAGCCTTTTGCGACCAACTTATTAGCGACCACGTATTTCCCATTGCAAAACATACCTTTTGCGACGATACGTTCTCCCATCATAAAACATTTTTTTTTGTGACCAAACAGTAGCGATGGCGCAATTACCATCGCCAAAAAGCCTTATTTATCACCAGAAAACCTGCCGTCTCAAAAAGTATTATTTGCGACGACGTATTTGCGATGGCATTTATGTTGTCGCAACAGGACACGTATTCGCAACCATCATAGTTGGCCCTCGCAAAAGAAAAAATATATATTTTTGCACTTTTCGTGCATGATTAATTAATTTAGCTATTTATTTTTAAGAACATAGCCCCTACACTTCTAAATTTAATGGAAAAAATATTTTGATAGTAAAAAGTTTATTTTTGGTTTTAATACTATTTTCTCACATTACAATAAAATAAAAATTGAGCAAATTTTTTTTTCTCACCTCAAGTCTATTCTCAAGTGTAAGAAATTATATAAATATTTACTTTATATCTGAAATGAAACTAACTTGATTAGAACAAATCCAAAAAATTAAATAAGTTTCCTTATTTCATCTTTTTGAACTTTCTTTTCATTATTTGGACACAAATTAATTAAATTGTACCTTTTCAATTCCTTTCTTCAAGACGAGCCGAAATTTTTTTTAAAAAATGTTAAATTCTTCGTATTTATCCCAAACACTATCTGCTCTTAAAAACTATATATATATATATATATATATATATATATATATATATTTGAAAATAAAAACAAAAATAAATAGAAAAGTTAAAGCCAATAAATTTTTTGAACTTATGGTCCTAATTTTTAAATTCCATTTTAACATATACCAAATATACCCTTCATTGCAAAAATTCTACCTGGCTTCTGTCATTAACCATCGCCGTCAACCATCGTTCTCAACCACCATCGTTGACCGCTGCCTTGCTGCCTTTGCACTACCGCCTTCACACAACCATTGACTACCACTATTCCCACCACGCCAAAAACCCTAACACTTATTGGTTTACAACCTCTCCACTGTGTTGAAATCTTCTTATCGTTTATGCGTAGTCTCTGACAAAACTTGACTCGAAGCTCCTCGGCTTGTTGTACCAAGATATCCATGAATCGAATTCGTGAGACGATAGGATTATCACCTTCTCGATTGTTAGCTTCACCCATAATATCCTCTGGCCGACGGGAGAATGAGACTTTGATTGTTACATGAGAAATTTCTCAATATATATTTTTATTGAAATAGAAAAAAAATTTAGTTAAAAAAGTAAGAATTTCTCGATTATTTTGTATTCAAATGATATTTAGGGGTATATTAGGTATAACAATATAAAATAAGACCTCATTTTTTTTAAAAATGGGATGAGACTAATTTTTCTAAAATTCTTATATATATGACCCTTGTTTAAAAACTCATAAATTTAATATTGAAATAAGTTTAGTAATTTATAGAAATACAATCTCTATTTATTAAACTAAATACTTAATTGATGAATAAAATCAAAACTACGTCGTTTAATTTTAACATGTATCATTTCCCGCCCAAATTAATATCATTTCTTGCCCAAATTAAACTCTAGTCATCCCTTGGTATTCTTTCTTATCAGTAGGTAGCCCATATCATGTATAGCAGCCCCTTTGAACTCAGACGAAATACCCTAGCCGCCCCTTGCTTTGCTCCTCAGGCCACGCCACTGCCATCCTCACGCCACGCCACTACCGGCCTCCTTCTCGATCTCAATCGCCGTCGACCTCCACCGTTCGAGCCTTCGTCACCCTCCTCTGGCCCCCATCGGCCTTCTCAAGCCACTGTTGGCCTCCTCACGCCACCGCCGGCCTCCTCACACCACAGTCAGCCTCCTCACGTCACACCTCTGCCGGCCTCCTTCTCGATTTCAACCGCCGTCGGCCTCCACCGTTCTAGCCTCCATCACCCTCCTCTGGCCACACCGTCTTTCTCCTCTGGTCTGTTTGAGTCATCAATTAGGGTGACATTTGAACCCACTTTAGCTGCAACCAACCCAGGTAAGAGCTGTCTACTTTTTTGTGCTTGAAGACTTAGAATCCATTCGTATAATGAATTCTGTCAAAGTTCATACATCATTATACATTTTTGTTAATTTTTGTTGATCTTAGAGTAATGGAAGAAAGTTAAAAGAATTCATTGTTTTCTTGATAAGATTCAATTGATTATTGGAGTGTTGGTTTCAAAATAGGAATGCAAAAGAATTAATTGGTTTCTTCATATATGGAATGGGGTATTTGAGTATTGGTATCACAATATGTGCTTTTTGAGGTCAATGTGGAATGGAATTTAATTTCAAAGTGGGAACTGAATTCTAGCAAACAAAAATTGTGTTTTTACGTGTTTTGTTAACAACTTCTCATCCCCCCTCTTGAACAATATCACTTCATGGTCATCAAGGCTATCTTGTGACATTTTTGTTTTAATTTATTTTGTGCCGACATGCCATGAAGATGTTGCCTATTCATCAAAAAACAAAGATAATGTTATGTCTGAAGCATAAATTATATTTCCTTCATCAAAAAACAAAGATGTTACCTATTCATCAAACACTATGTCATCTTGAAAAGATATTTCCACCGGCTTTCTTTGATATAATAAATCACTTGCCTATACATTTAGCAGATGAAACGCTAATTGCTAGATCTGTTCAATTTCGATGGATGTACCCGATCGAGAGGTTTCTTCTTACTTTAAAGCAAAATGTGCAAAATCAAGCTTGCCCGGAGGGTTCAATTGCTAAAGGGTACTTGATGGAAGAATGCATGAATTTCTGCATACAATACCTAAATGATGTAGAAACTAAGTCAAATTGTCCGATGAGGAACTATGATGGTGGTTATATCATCAGTCAACCTGTAGGGGAAGGTAAAGTTTTCCATCTTGATAATAATGAATGGATACAGGCTCATCGTTACATAATGCTCAACACAAGCTCAGTTGCACTATTCGTAATGTAACTTATTTTACCAACTCAATTATAAAAATTTCAAATTGGCACTTATAATTATTAATAGCTCTTTCAAATTAAACAGAAATCATCTTGAAGTCCTCAAAAGTAAAATGCCTCGTGTGGACGAACATCAAATTCAACGCGAACATTTTCAGACATTTCACACTTGGTTCAAGAACCATGTAGGTATAGTTACATTAGTCAATAAACCTGTGTAAATTGATTTATACTTTAAATTTGCATTTGTGTTTGTAACAAGTCCAAATTTTAAGACGGATAAGTAATGCCACATGTTCAGATTAAATCAATAAGTTGGCATATGGTCCTGCATCGTCCTTAGCTAGGAGCTGTACTGGTTATATCATCAATGGGTTTCGTTTTCATGTAAAGTCCTTTGATGACAATCGATCAACTCAAAACAGTGGTGTAACTCTAAAGGCAGAGACTCTTAGTTATTCCAGTCGGAAGAACAAAAATCCTCGGGTGGGGTCTGCGTACTACTATGGGCGGATGAATGACATTGTTGAAATTCGATACACTAATGACACAAAATATGTGTTGTTTAAGTGTGATTGGATTAACAACATTCGTGGAAAGAAAGAAGATAACTTTAAATTCATATTGGTGAACTTCAATCATTTATTGTATCAAGTAGATCACCCTAATAATGAACCTCTCATCTTAGCATCCCAAGGAGAGCAATTTTGGTATGTTCCTGATCCCATAGAACATGAATGGCAAGTTGTTATGAAGATGTCGCAGAGAGGTTTGTTTGATATGCATTCTAATTATCCTGAAGCTGATCCAGATATGGGTCTACACCGAGAAGAAAATGTGTTACTACGAGATGATGAGGTTCGTTGGGTGAGAGAAGGAACTGAAGGAGATACAATTGATGTTTGAAATGAAAGGTCATGGTTACGTGCAAATTGACAACTTTTTGATATGATTAAATTGGTTTTCTAGTATTTTATCCAATTTGGCATGTTAAACTTGTTTAATGATATCACAGTTTTTACAAGATGTTCTATTTGTTCATGTTTTTACACGTGCTATATAAATGAGACTTTTTTCTCAATTAGTTCGATTTCTTATACTACCATATGTTGTCCATATTTGTTTGCCAATTTGATTGATTGCAGGATATATACCATGTCGAAGAGAAAATCATGACATACCCCTCAGACAATGTCAGAGGCAGTACAGATATGTGTAACTAAATCGAAAAACACTACCACCTCTGTCTCACAGCCATGATTACCATAGAGGGGTCCACAGTTGGATCCCATACGTTCATCATCGAGGGATAACCTATCACAACCCACTACTGTTCCAAATTCACAAAATTCAGGTTATACACTTTTATTATTTATCTTCATTTAAAATACTTCATTTCATTATTTTATGAATTTATCAATTATCTTCAATGTGTACAATAATTTTTAGGTCCAACGATGGCGTCTGAATCATCTATGACTAGGCGTGGTCGAGGTGCTACTAAGGGTACTAAAGAGTGGGGTTCTGGAGTCAAGACCACATTACAATTTGATGAACTATTTCAACCGTTGGAAAGATAGGGGCTGCACTAAAGGGACAAATTGGTCACTTGATGTGCGATGGTAATCGGGTTCCACTAATATATCTAAATTGGACTTTCGTCACCGCGGATATTAAGAGCCGCATTTGGCAAGATGTTAAGGTATCATTCATATATTGTTTGCTTAGTATCTATTTCTTTATTTCTGTGTATGCTAAACTTTGCAATAATACTTTGTAGGACAACTTAACACATGCTCCCGACGAGTTTGAGGTTGTTGTGATGGATACATGCAAGAAGTTGTATAAGGATCACAAGAATAAGATAAAGAAAAAGTACTATATGCCTTACAAAATGATTCTAAACATCTCTACAAGAGCTCTGCCTAATATATTGCCTGACCAATGGAAAGATCTTGTGACTTATTGGGGGAGTGAGCGTGCCAAGGTATAAGTGAATATGCATTTCTCTTAACAAAAGATTATAAATGTGTAAATAATATTATTAAACTTTATATTTTTTAGGAGATATTGGCTCGTAATTCTAGGAATCAAGAGCTTCGTGGTCTAGCTCATAGGACTGGGCAGATACATTTCTCCCAAATTCGCCATGAGGTATTAATGTGTTGTTACTTTAAATTGAGAAATTACTTATTGTAACTAATCAATAATTTGCAATTTCAAATGACACAAAAGGGGGAGAACACTAACAAGATGAGTGTCTACATTAAGACACATAGCGAAGATGACCCTGATGTGGCAGCTATAGTGATTTGTTGATTTATATTCATAGTAGTATTTATGATTATTTTTTTTGAGTTATGATGTAATATCATAGAGTTTGAAAAATATAGGCTGAATACAATGAGCGACTCTCAAACATTCCTGAGTCTCTGCAGACGATAGAAGTTCGAGATGGTATCTTTCACGAACTGGTAGGAGAGGATGGGCACGGCTATTGTCGAACCTATGGAGGGGCCGTTCCCTGAAGTGTAGCATATGGGGAGGCTGATTCATCACAAACATCATAGTCGGTCATTAATCTCACTCGTCAGGTACAAGAATCAATGAGAGAGGAGTAGCATGCAGAGTTCATGGGCAAATTGGAGCAGTTCACATCACAATTTGAGCAGATGAGATCTCGAATTGAGTTTTTAGAGTCATAGGGGATTGATGGCTCCAAACAGGTAGCATAAAATGTTTACTTACATACTTTTTATCATATATTTTTAAATATATTGACGAAAGATTCTTATATGTTTGGCATGTTATAGGTCCCAGATGCTAGTAGAGGGTATCAACTAGGCAAATAGTCTATTAGAGATGGCACGGTAAGGTCTAGTAACGAATCTGCTTCACCGCCCCTTTCTCCACATTGATGAGGTATATCTTATATAGAAATATAAATATACACAATCACACACACGGCTGAGGTTAAGAGTGAAACCTACAGAAAATCCAAATATGTTGAGCTTATTGTATTGGAATGTAGTTAGGTTATGGGTAAGCCTATTGAAAACCCGAATATCTCATTTTATTTTTTTATTTTTATTTGTCAACTTTATCTCACTTAATCCATACTTGACATATATATGAAAGTAAAATTGTCAAACAGACCCAAAATGCCATGTAAAAGTGTATAATCCATTTGATAGGAGAAAAAGCACATATGCACACACATTTACACAGACAAATGGGTGGGGGC
>JAOTRH010164140.1:0-12706 GCA_034768845.1 Heliamphora exappendiculata
ATTATTCATGTTATTTCATTCTCTGTAAATTTCATATTTATGTAATTTGTTGAAAGCTTAATAAAGATGTATTTTCTAGATCCCTGAGCATGTATTTTATGTCGGCGTTGAAAATTCTCCAAACATATATATATATATATATATATATATATATATATATTAACAAAAAAGAAGTAAAAAAATTACACAAACACCTCTTATACTGTAACGTGCATCATTTTACCCCCTTAAATTAAAAAATCGTGCAAAACGATCCCTTAACTATTGATTGGTATTACTTTAACTCATTCCGTTAGCATTCTGTTAAATAAGCGTACAAATAAATCTCTTGAATTAAATAAGCGTATTAAATTAACTCTCTTAACTATTCAATGGTATCACTCTAATCTATTTTGTTTGAATGACAGAAGTTTCGGTTATGTATTTTTCATTAATTTGGAAGACAAAATGTTAACGGAGGAGGTTAAAGTGATACAATTGAATAGTTAAATGGTCTTTCTATACGTTTTTTTAATTCAAAGGGATAAAATAATACACGATCATAATATAAGGAGAATTTGTGTAATTTTTCCAAAGAAGTATTTGTACCAAGCGTCCTAGTATTTGTTTAAAATATTATTTGTTTTTCATTCAAATTCCATACAGGACACCTCTAGCCCATTGTCGGAAGGAGAACCAATATTATTTGTTTTTCATTCAAAATTTAAAAGGATTAAAATAGGAGTTTGGACTAATCAAATTCTGTCACATAATTTTTTTAGTATATATAGATTATAAATTTTAAGAAAATTAGAATATGAATCTATTAAGGAAACAATTATTTACGTCCAGATTTAAAAAGAAATTAAATATGAATTTGTACCAAAAACAATATGTGGATATATATATAGTATAGATGTACACACTTTTGATTTAGATTGTATTATGAAATAGCCTAGATAAATACATTTTTGGCATATTTAGCTCTCTAATTTAATTATCGACCATTTAAAATAATTTTTATAGGATGAATAAGATAATTAGTCAAAAAAGTTAAATTCAAAAATTAGCAAAATTATGCCGTAAGAAAAAAAATTGCATACTTACCGGAGTGAAGGATATGAGAATCCTTTAACAAAAGATCAATTTATCTGCATAGATAAAGAAGTTGGATCCTAAAATCTATTATTATTGCGTGCTAAACAAATACATGTAGAATAACATTCAATTAAAGGTGCAAAAAATAAATTATCAAATCATAACTTTTTATTTTTGGTAACTTAAAATTAATTTTTAGCCATATTAGTTTTTATATATTCAACTTAAAACAAAAAAATAAAAAATTTGATTTTAAATTAAGTTATTAAACGAATAAATTATTTTTTATATTTAGTTATGCATATAATGGGCTTTTTTTTTTGCTAATTTAATTTAGACAAAAATTTAACTTAATTTTATTTGATTATTATTGTCAGATTTTCTGTGCTCGCAATGAATGGTAAGATTCATGCAAATCAACCTGCGGTAGTGAATTGCATTTCTGACACTGTTTTTACCCGCATCCATTTAAACTTGAAGCGGCACAGAACGGCCGTACTATTTTCCAAATTATCAAAAAGTAAAGGTAAAATTACACTGATTTTTTTTTTATTTTTGACAAAAATAAAATTTATTTTTAATTTTTGAAATGTCACTAATTTTTTATTAGGTTTAATTTTTGTATCAAATTAGTCTAATTGTTAAATTTCTGCTCTACTGTGCCTTATTTGATGTGTTTTTCGAATAAATTTTTATGATTCAATTCGTTCATTACGTAGAACTCGTCGAATTTTTATAACATATAATATTTCAAATTCATACGATACCTGTAACTAAGTGATTGAGTAACATTTGTTTAACAATATTTTTTAAAATTATAATTTTTATTTATTTATTTATAAAGCAATTACTTAGTTACAGATATAAGATGAATCTGAATTTTCACATATTAAACAAACTCGAAGTGTTCTACGTAATGAACAAATTGAATCATAAAAATTTGTTCAAAAAGTGCGCCAAACAAGGAACAGTTGAACGAAAATTTAATAGTTTGACTAATTTAATGTAAAAATTAAATCTGATGAGAAGTTAGTGACATTTCAAAAATTATAAGGAAGAATTCTATTTTTGTCAGAAACTATAGGGGAGGTCAGTGTAATTTACCCAAAAGTAAATTAATGCCTTATTTGGAATAATTTTTATTTTTTCTAGCTTTTTATTGTAAATTTTTTTGTTTTTCTAAATTTTTTATAATTTCTTGTCTAAACTTTTTACTTTTACGATTCATTATAGTAAAATAAATTTAAAAATATAATTGTTTTAACTACAGTTAATTTTTTTTTACTATAGACAAATGATGATGCATACTTATGGGACTATTTTTCTTGGTCAAAATTGCACTTTAAAAAGATAAAGAATTGGTTATAAAGGGTGCCGAAGGGTTTTTTGACAGGACCTTTTCGACGATCAAGTCAGTCACCAATGGAGTGGGAGCCAAACAACAGAATTACTATTAGAGTGGTTCTATAATGCATACCTCGCGTATTTTTCAGTTCATTTTTATTTGATTCTAAGGACACGTGGCCAATATAGTATGTGGAGACCGTTGTAACTGTATTACTAGAGATTCTATATCAAAGTCATGCACCATGTATGGTATTCGCTAAGCTTGGTAAGGATAATGGCTGATCAGAGAAAGGACATAAACTATTGATTTGTGGTTTGGAGGTTGCATCGAGCATTCAGATTCGGCGATGGTTAGAACTCTAGACTAGGCCCTTTTGGCTGGGATACCCCTTTTTGGCATATGAGTATCTTCAGTGGTTAGGTAGGCTTAGCCCCCGTTTGAACTCGGCTGTTATAAACTGCGGGCTTTAGTTTCTATATCCCTATCAGTTGCCCTCTATTTTTAATTAGTGTGCTTCGAAGAACAAGCCTGATGTAGTATACGAATTTACAACCGCCTAGAATCGTGCATAGTTTGGGATTAATCCTTTTTTATCGTTTTAATGAAGGTGCATACCAGAAAAGGAACTTTTGATTGTCTCCTTGACACTATGGCGGCTGTGCTATTTCCTTCACCATACGACCTTTGGGATTTCTAAAGAAAGAAAACGGTGTGGTAATAATTTCCAATGAGCGACATAAGTACCATGATGCCATGTAGTGATCATCATGGGGGCCTTTGCTACCGTACTTGAGTGTCCTTTCTCAATCACGAATGGTGCCAAATTCGGATTAATCGTGGCCGTCGACTCACTGGACGCCTGATAAAACTTTCAAGTCGAAAGGAGGGAATTCACTTACACTCCAAACTATTTTTTGCGTGAGAGAGAGAATTCTCAATCGAAGTCTAAAGTTTAGAGCATTTGCATCAAAGCTTTTCCTACTCCCTTTTTTTAGGTTTTAAAGCCAGGTAATTTCTTCTCTCCTTCACTACTTGTTCCTGATTTCCTATCAATTTTTGTGGTAAAGGTGTCATTCTTGTTTTTGCTTTCCGCCACCGTTAGGGTTTTGATTTTGGGATTTTTCATTTTTTGTCTCGAGGAACTCAGGGGGTCAGATTCTTGTTCGCGTTAGGATTTATGTCCAGTGGTAGGAGGAAAATCGTTGCATCTAGTGATTTTGAAGAAGAAGTTGAATATTTCCTCCTCGAAATTAGACATAATAATCCCCAGACACTAAAGAAACCTCTTCTTCTTCTAGCACCACACCCACTACCAGCTATATCTTATGGAGTTAAACGCAGTCACAGGCCGATATTCCCTGCCCTATTCCTTTGAATTCGGTTCCCCTTCGAACCACAATCCCAAACTTTTCTTTTAGAGACGAGAGTTTTGCCGATGGAGGTGCCAGGTGAAAGTTAAACGCCGGCCATGTCGTAGTGAAATTTCTCCTTCTCCTTCCTTGGAAGGGGAGGAATTAGCTTTGCTGGAGGCTTCTTCCTTTGAACATGCCCAACAAGAGGCCTTTCTTCATCGACCACAATAAACCATTGAGCGTTATCACATTTTTTCACTGCTGATGGGATAAATTCTACCATCAAAGCCCAGGATCTTGGTCGACTATTGCTTCAGTTCCAAATTCCAAGCCTTACTCGAATCAGAGCTCCTGCCCAGAACTAATGGGCCTACTCAAACCTTCATGGGGTGGTTTATTTTTTTGAAAGGGCTCTTTAGGTGGGGCTTTGATTTCTCCCCCCCCCCCACTTGCAAGGGAACTTCTCCAATTTTTAGGGATCGCGCTTAGTTAGCTGGTTCCTAATGCATGGAGGATTCTCGTTGGGAACATGGTTTTTTGGCAAGCACTCAGTGATACTAAGAATTGCTTGACCATCTGTGAGTTTTTGTGGTGCTACAAGCCCATGGAGTATCTATCTGGGTACATAAGCCTTTAGGCTCGTGACAAACGTAGTTGATCACTAGATTGCCTTCAACGAACAACTGCTGGAAGAGCCATTTTTTCTTTGTTTTCAGAGATGGATGGAAATTTGAGCCTTGGGAGGATATGAATGATTCTACTCTACAAATTCCTAGAGTTTGGCAGATCCACCAAAGGATGGTCAATACACTTTCATTTTCGTATTTTTGTAATTTTTTTTCTTTACGATTTGGAAGGTCATACTTTATCTTTATTGGGGTCTATGCTAAGGTCCAAAGGGACCAAAATCCTAGGATACAATGATAGCATATACGAATTGAATCAAACACGATGCGAAATAGAATCTACAGCATACAAAAAAACTATACTACGCAGAACTGTTCGAACTAATGAAAAAAATCATTTGGATGGAATTGGAACGAAAAAACCCAAGTTTTTCCCAACTTTTGCAACTTTACAAATTGTAAGGCAGCGACATTGACGCATCATCTCGGTCACCCCAAAAGAAAAAGCAATCACCCTCAGGCATACGAATATGCACTCTACATCGATCATAGTTAATATGCGCACGATAGGTGGCAAACCGATCCATCCCCAGAATGACATCAAAGGTAGTCATGTCAAGAACAATGAAATCAAATTCTAGGCGGTGATTGGCAATCTCAATCTCACAAGATTTACAAACTCCTTTCAACACGACACTCCCACCAATCAGGGTCTCTACAAACAAGGCGCTACCCGTCGTGTCCATCTCAAAATCCAATGCAGATGCGAATGAAGATGAGATGAACAAATGTGATGCTCCTATTTTGATGAAAACACTGGCCCATAAATTGTACACTAGGAAGGTACCTCGAATGACGGATGTAATGGCGGTGGCGTTTGATCCAGTGGGTGCCTTTAAAGTACTCGGCTCTACAAGTGCATAGGTTTGTCATTGCATTCCTCAACACTGACCATTGTAACCCTGTGTTCCTGGCTATTGTACTAACTGAACTAATGTAGCCTCCTCCTTAACCTTGGATGTCTGGGTTGCCAGCAGCTGTTGTGGCTGTCAGAAGCCCTGTCGTCCAAGAGTGGACTAAATCGACATGGAACCTGTCATGCTCTGAGTATTCCCTTCCTGAGGGTAATTACAACAAAAGTGCCCCGTCTGGTCGCACTGGAAATAATTTAGTCGCCCTCTTCCCTGAGGCTGAGTTGGTGGCTGACTATGTGGGCGTCCCCTCTGTTGGCAGTCGGTCGCACGTTGACCCAGCTATCGACATAAGAAGCAGATGATCTCTCTACTCTCTGAACATTCAAGAGACTGCCGAAGATGTTGGAGCAGAACGCTGCTATTGATAAGATCCCGTGGGATAGGAACTGGAACTAAATTGTCTTTTCCTCTTCGATTGGTGCCTCTCTGACTGTGCACTTGCCCATCCCTATTGAGCCTTAACTTCCCTAGTTAGCCTTACGAGTTTCTTGTAGTGTATTCTCGACTATGATGGCCGACTCTACCAGCTCCACAAAAATGTGCATTTTCAACGCTGCCACCCTATCTCGGATGGCGAGCCTAAGACCCTACTCAAACCTCTTAGCATGCAACTCGTTAGTGGCCACTATCTCTTGCACGAAATGGGATAGACACGTAAACTTGGCCTCGTACTAGACAACTATGATCCCTTCCTGAGTGAGGGAAAGAAACTTGTATCTGTAGGCACCCCTCGATGATTCTGAAAAGTATTTTCAAGAAACGTCTTTGTGAACGCAACCTAAGTGCCCTCAACTATAATCCTTGCAACTTCTACCACTCATTGGCATCTCCTTGAAGTTGAAAAGCAGCAAAGGCCATTTTGAAGTCATCTTCCACAATCTGTAGGGTACTGAGGATTCGAGTAAAGAGCTCGAACCATTCTGTGGCAATCTTAGGGTCTGGGTATCTGGTAAATGTTAGAGGGTTTAGCCGTTGAAATTCCCTCATAGCAGAAGTAGCCCTAGGCTCAGGTACCCTAGCTCCTCCCCTATTTGCCTCAGCCAGCTGACGTATGATATTAACCATCTCTCGCATCAAATCGACCCCTCCCATTTGTTCTTGTTGGGCATTCACATCCCTACTTTCCAGAACAGGCACAAAATCACGACTCCTACCTCAACCCCGACCTCGGCCTCGCCTCAAAGGCATAACTCTATATAAAAAGATTAAAGGATTTATCAATGTAAGGGTTAAACATAACGTCATGCTTCCAATAAAGTTCTACTTTAATCAAGTTATCATTCGACAATTAAGAATCACATCAATAAGTCTCATATACCGTGGAGCACTAATAGGAGTGACACGTCAATCTAAGTAACTCATTTAGATTTCTCATTAGAAATAACGTCTGCCAAATGCATTTATAACTCAACCACTAAATTTGACAACCAGCGCCCAATGGCAAGACGCGTCATTTTCAAAGTTCAACCTCCATGCTTACGTACAACACATAACACAAAAGTATCGAATTCTATCACATTCTCCTCATTCAAGTATATTAACATATGCATGTAAAACACAAACACTAACCTCACACGGTGGCATAGTTTCTAGGGCTCAAAGGTATTCGAGCCTGGAGCTCTTATACTAATTTGTCATACTCTAAAACCTAAGACATAAAGATCTAAGAATGAAGGGTTCATAAATATAGCCCATGGGGTGAAGAATTTAACGACAAAGGTCCAACGGAGATAAAAATAATATTTTTAAAAAAGTTCGGCAAAAAACATGCAAAAAATGGTTAAGAAAAATTGATATACCCTCAGTATTTTGTTTATAACCTTTTCTACAAGAAGAATTTTGATATAGGGCAGAATTATTGGAAAGAAGATTTTTGGGGCTTCCATTTGAGCGCAAGCTTGACCAAAAAAAAATTTTAGATTAAAGAGATACATCGATTTTAAAACAAGAACAAAATTTTGAAAATCACAAAATTAGTTGCCAGACAGACCGATCGATCGGTCTGAGGCTACTCGCAGCACGTCAGACCTGCAACAAAAAAACCGCGGCTACGCCAAAACCCGTCAATAGACCGCTCGATCAGTCCATCGATCTGTCTTCAACTTGAATTTTTTGATGTTATGATGATCTAACTCTCAACCAAGTCCATTTTGTGCAAAGAAAATGTACTAAAACATGATGAATATTTTTAAATTACCCAAAGAGAGATCCAAACACCCTTAATCAAGAGTTATAACAAAACTATACATTCAAAAATCATAAGAGTTTGGCCTTAGGGACTAACAATACTTGAGTTTTTGAACACATAAAAATTATAAAACATCACTACATCCTTCCTCGAACACACAAAAATATTGTAGTATGTTTCTGATCACCTCTATGCCAAATTATCTTCATCAACACTTAAAATATTTTATTTTGAACAACATAAGCCGAAATCCAAAAGGAATAGACGAAAAATAGATGGATGCATGACATGTGATTGGCAATTAAATAAATACAACAACACAAACAAGTTCCCCAAATCAATTTTCATTGAAATTCTAGAAACCCTAAAGTATGCAAATTTTATCATATCACAAATTAACACGTGTCTCACGACTCTAAAATCTAACACAATTATTGGCAAATCAAATATTGCCATGTGTTAAAGCGGTCCCAGATTAAATTTCACAGTTGGTCTAATTGCATGGCGCCGCATGTAAAATGGTATATTTTTTCATATGACAAGTATTTAGCTAATTAAATTAAGTTACTTGGCATATGAAAATTACACGAGAGAAAAAATAAATATTTTCTGTAAATTAAATTAAAAGTATATAATTATTTCTTCAAAAAAAAAATTAATAATTTTGTTACTACATAATTATCTCTTTAAATTAAAGATAATTATGCCATTCAATAGTTATCTCTTTAAAAAATATATAAAAGATATAATTATAAGTTTAAATAATTGTCTCTTTAAAATAAATAAAATAGAGATAATTATCAAGAGTTTGAGTTTCTTCATAACTCTGTCCCTCACACTTCTATAAATAGGTGTTCTCTCTACTAGATGGCAAGAATTTTGACATTTGACAATTGGAGTTATAAAGCAATCGGGAGAGTTCTGTAGAAAAAACTTTGAAGCCCTTAAAATTTTTCTCAACCAAGTTTCATCATTCTCCGCCAAACTCAGAGGATATTCAGCCTTTTGATTCAGAAACATGTTATCAAGCCATCGAGTTAACATTTGAAGAGAAGAATTAGAGGATTTGTTTTCTTTTGATTTAGAAATTCCATCAGAGATTGTAATCCGTTTTAAATTCAATAAAAGTTTAATTTCATTCCTACAATTTTCTGTTGTGATTTTCGGATACGAAATTTGTTGTTTACAAATTTTTGACACACCCGGTGAGACAATCTTTGCCTCTCATCTCTTCTCTTCTTCAAACGCAAAATCCACAATGTCTCCAAAGAACGATGGTTCAAAGGCTCTCCAAATCAAAGAAGGAGATTCTACGCTTTCAACTGCTGCAAAGATCGGTTTCGGCTCTAACACTCAGAGCATTGGCCCAACAACTCAAAGCAAGGCAAAGGCTATGGCTCAAACACTTCTGCAAGCCCCATTGCTGCCAAAACCAATTCCCATTTTTGTTTTTAACTAAGAGGATGCCATTTTGCAAACAAATGAGAAAGTGGGTGCGATCATTTGAAAGGAGAACAAAGATTGTTTTTCCTAGAGCTATAAAGAGATACCTGGATTAGATCCTAAGGTAGCTATCCATCATCTAGTGGTAAAGCATGGTGTCCAACCGATCAAACAAGCTCAACATCAATTTCAATCAGAACTCATACCCAAAATTGAAGTAGAAGTCAATAAGCTTGTTAAGCTCGGCTTCATTCGAGAAGTCAAGTACCCAACATAGATTTTAAGCATTGTTCTTGTCAAAAAGAAAAATGGATAAATTCGAGTCTGTGTTTCGAGACCTCAGCAATGCATGTCCCAAAGGTGACTTTCTACTTCCAATAACTAAGCTCATGGTTGATGCTATCACTAGACATGAAGCTTTATTCTTAATAGATGGCTCTTCAAGTTACAATCAAATTCATATGGCATTGTGAGATGAAGAGTTCACTACTTTCTATACACCAAAATGTATCTACTGTTATAAAGTAACGCCCTTTGGATTAAAGAATGCTGGTGCTACTTAGTAGAGGGTAATGCAGAAGATCTTTGATGAAATGCTCCAAAAAAATGTCAAGTGTTACGTTGATGATTTGGTAGTAAAGACCAGAAAGCGAGATTATCATCTCCAGAATCTGAGGAAAGTATTCGAACGGTTGCGTTGATACCAACTTAAGATGAACCCCTTAAAGTGTGCATTTAGCGTTACTTCTGGAAATTTTCTTTGCTTCATTATATGCATCGTTCTATAGAGATTGACTAATCAAAAATTGATGCAATTCTAAAGATGCCCGAGCCTCAAAACATTCACAAGCTTAAACATTTATAAGGACGATTAGCTTACCTTCTTCGATTAATATCAAATCTGCATAGTTGTTGCTAACCATTGAGTCGCCTCATGAAGAAAGGGATTCCCTTCAAATGGGACGAATCTTGTAGCAATGCCTTCAAAAGTATTAAGACTTATTTGACAAAATCTCCTGTTTTAGCTGCTCCTATTCTCGGATGACCACTAATCTTGTATATTGCTGCGTAAGAACGCTCAATAGGGGCTCTCCTTGGTCAAGAAAATGATAAAGGAAAAGAGAATACTCTTTACTACTTGAGAGGATGGATGACTCCTAATGAGCTGAATTATTTGCCGATCGAGAAGATGTGCTTAGCATTGGTCTTTGCCATTCAAAAGCTACGCCATTATTTTTAAGCGCATTTAGTTCGTCTAATTTCTAAAGCCAACCTTGTCAAATACATCATGACCAAACCAGTATTATCTGATAGATTAGCTAAATGGTACCTTCTTCTACAAGAATTTAAAATCATTTATGTGCCTCAAAAGGATATTAAAGGACAAGTCTTAGCTGACTTCCTAGCTGATCATCCCATCCTTGCTGATTGGAAATTATCAAAAGAGTTGCAAGATAAAGACGTACTATTTGTTGAAACACAGCCACCATGAAGGATGTATTTTGATGGAGCAGCTCATTGAGATGGTGCAAGAGCTGGTATAGTGTTTGTCACGCTAGAAGGAGACGTGTTGCCTTATACTTTCACTCTTATGCATCGTTGTACAAATAATGAAGCTGAGTAACAAGCTCTTATTCTAGGTATGGAAACGACCGTCGATACGAAGCAGCTGTAACTAAAATCATATGGGGACTCAAAATTGATAATTAATCAAATTCTCAATACTTATAAAGTAAGGAAACCAGAATTGGTGTCTTACCATAATTACGCAACATGTCTAATAGAATGGCTTGGCGGTGTCACTCTGGAGCTCGTGCCAAGAAAGGAGAATAGGCAGACCGATGCACTTGCAAAGCTTGCATCAACTCTCTCGTTTCTGGACCAAGATGCGCAAGTACCAGTATGTCAAAGATGGGTAATCTCTCCAATCTTGGATAGTGGAGAAAACGATGAGGGAAACATCAAGGCCATCTCAGTCTTTGAAGTTGAGAAAGAGGACTGGCGATAACCACTCATTGACTACTTGTAACATGAAAAATTACCTGATAATCCACAAAAAAAAATCGATGTAAAGCGTCGTGCTCCGTGATTTATCTACTACAAGGACACACTTTATCGTTGTTCTTTTGAAGGATTATTTCTTCGTTGCTTAGGTGAAGTAGAAGTAATGCAGGCTTTGGAAGAAGCTCATTTAGGTATATGTGGTGCTCATCAATCAGGCTATAAACTCCATTTTTGAGTCAAGAGGATGGGATATTGCTGACCTAATGTGGCGCTAGGATTTAGGGTTTGTTTCAAAATGAAAAATAGGGAATTCAAGAGTTAATATACAAATCTTTTAATATCTTGAAAACTATTTTTTATTGAAAAATTGTGTCGCCACTTGGTTTTTGAGAAAAATCAAGAAAAAAAAAGAGCTACTAATCTTTGAAAATGTTAACCAGAGAAAACAAGAGTTCGGAGGCTAAGGTACGACTCGAGGAAGGTGTTAGGCACCCTATTTGCCCAACCGTAAGGTTAGTTTCTACTAATCATTATTGGTTCTTTAATTTTGTTTCTTAAATGCATGCAAATATAAAAAATAGGGGCAAAGAGAGAATATCCAAAATCAAATAATAAAAATACATAGCATAGGTATATAGAAAGCCAAACCAAGAATAGAGAAAATTTTAGATGCTAAAGCATGCAAATTCTAGCTAAAGAATACATAGAGCAAAATCACATGTGTTGAAATCATATAAATGAAGCTATCAAATCCTAACCATGTTTAAAATTAGACTAAGCATAACATGGATTTAAACTAAAGAGAAATAATCCTAAGGTTTTCTAAGGTTGAAACATTCTGATATATACCACAAATTGCGTGCTAGTAATCAACAGAACACTATAAGACCATAATTAAGCTTTTGGAACAAAATTGAGATATTAGAGATAACAAATGTGTGCGGCTGTAATATATAAAGGTTGCAATCACACGGAATATGAAGTGAAAGAGCACGGTTACCACATTGAACGTTGCGACCATGAGGATGTTAATGCCATGGTGTCACGACTGTAACAATGGATGTTGTGACTGTAAGTTCGTTTTGGCACTGTTTTGCTAGATTTTAATGAACAATGCACTGGGGTGTGAATGTGTGATGCATATGCAAAATAAAGCAAAGAAACCGAAGCTTGCTATTATGACTTCCACCAAAATGTTATGAAATTGCAATAAACTTTGTTCTAAACAGAACCTTAGGATCATGCATATTTATAACTCAATTAATTAAGATCAAGACCTTAACATTAAAAATCTAATTATAGCAAAACTAAAAGAGTTGACATGCAATTCAAGAATTGATATTCAAAATTCTAACCCAGACTCTTCGCTAGAGTAAAGAATGTGAAGAGAGAAGTGTAATAACCCGAACTCAAGATACGAATAGAAAAGAAAGAACATCTCAAAAGAAACAAAATCTCAAACCTAAGTTCGATAAGAAGAACCGGCTCGACTGTTTAACCTTTTCGAGCCCAAGACCCAGGACAGAGTGAGAACTACACAAGCATATATTAAAACCCAAATATTGAAGATAAGAAGTCAAAGTTATATGTTCAAGTCGTTTAAGATAAGAGTTACGCTCGAAAAGTCAAGAAACGAACCAATATGAAAATACCCGAATTTTCTTCTATAATTAAATACAGAAAATTATTTTGAT